>JAMPIO010000148.1:0-266726 GCA_024699865.1 Aphelenchoides fujianensis | reverse complement strand
TTTTCGTGATCGTCGTGTCTGCGATAAGGCGGCAGCGATTGGAGGCTGGCAGCGAGGGATTTCTGGCAAGCAACGCCAGTCGGACCATGGCAGGATACGATTGCCTTCTGGAACCTCGCTTTGATCGCGTACCATTGCTGTCGGGTCGACGAACACGCATTCTTCTTCCTGCTCGCGCAGGTCTGCGAAGCTGTCGTTCAGTCAGTCGACTGCGCTATGCGTGTTTTCGCTGACCGCGGCTTCGGTTCCGTCCCAAGTCAGTCAACACGCCACGAGAAGTTCCTCTTCCCATGCGGGCGTTTCACTGAAATCCACGGATACCGGGATGGAAAAAGGAAAGGAGGGAAACAACCAATTCGTATTTCCGAGCTCCTTTACGGCACCCGCCGCGTGCTGAGAACAGGAGAAATTCGAGAACACAAGTGAAGTACGCCCCTCGTTTCGAGCCGAATCGTCGCTGCCGTCATCGTCTGCGAGAGAGGAACTTTGGTCGGGAGATGCTTCTTGGAGCGACATCGCAAAGCTGCCGTGGATGAACCGCGATCAGCTCCGCAACCCAACCGAATGCGCGCCCACCTCGACGAATGAAACAAGGGGAAATCAAGGAAACGAGGTTTTCGGCGGCGAAAAAGCGAGCGGGCCCGATGCCACCCGTGGGCGCACAAGCAACCGCGGCAGGACTCCGAGCGCCCTTTTCCGTTCGCCCCCGCACTCCAGACAATTCGTTATTTTTTGCTTCTCATCAACAAACACACTTAGAACACACGCCAGTCATTGAAGCTGCGTTTAGCTTCAATCAATGCATGAGGATTCGTCTCGCAAATGCCGCCCAGAAGGCATTTGATCACAAGTCTCTCTGTTCGAATTCAATCAGAGCGTGGGCCGCTCACGAGTGACGCCCGATTGTTCTCGAGGCATTTGGCGGAGAAAACGGGCAAATGTCGGATTCCGTTGGTTGTTTTGCCTTTGTTTCAAACGGCCTCTTTTGATGAAGGAAATGCCGGCGCTCGAATGCCAAAGGTTTCCGATTCAACGGTCGCCGTTTGCCGTTCGCACCCACTCGTACGGCCGCCGGCCTTTGGGTTCCTTGGTTTCGAACACGAATAAAAAGAACCGTTGGCTTCTGCAAATCACTCACTGAACGGAAGTCATAAACGGACGTTCTTCCCTCCTCCTCCTCCTCGTCGTTTCGGCCGTGGCTTCCGGCTTTCCGTCCGCGTGGTTCGAGCGGGCAGAGGACGGGGGCGAGATCCACGCGCTGATCGTCGCTCCGGCACCGTGTGATGTTTTCCACTGCGATATGAACCTTGCGGACATGGTCAGTGAACACAGATAATCCATTAGACGTTCGTTTGCAGGCCCAGCAATCTCGTCTCTACCACCAGCTGATCGAACGGGGAGTGAAAGCCGAGAACATCGTCATGATCTTGAACGAAGACGTCGTTTACTCCGAGAAGTACAACCCGTGGCCGGGCAAAGTCTACGACAATCCCGATCAATCGCACGAGTGGTTCGAGGGCGTCAAGGTCGACTACAGCGGCAAGGACATCAACTCAAAGAACTACCTGGCGGTCCTCACTGGTCACAAGGAGGACCTGGAGCTTGCGGAAGGATCGAACTCGACTGGTCGCGTGTTGAAAACGTGAGTGATGAGGAGGAGTGGATCATTTCGTTCTTGTTTGCAGGGGACCGAACGACCGCCTGTTCGTGTACCACGGAGGGCACGGAGCTCAAGGCCTTGTCGAACTTGTCGGAGACCTGCTGTACGCAAAGGACCTTCACGAAGCCTTCGAACGGATGGAGAAGGAACAGAAGTTCAAGGAGCTCTTCTACGTGATCGACACGTGCTGGAGTGGCTCCATGTTCGCTAACGCCCTCTCGGACAACGGAACAAGTGAGTTTGCTTGACACTATTCCGATTCCTTTTCTGTTAAGTCTACGCGATCACCTCCGTAAACGTCACCGAGGACGCTAAGTTCAACGACTGCCAGGAGGTGGACAGCGGACACGGAATGAAATAAATTTGTTTCAACGACGTTTTTGGCCACGTCTTCTTCAACAACACCCAATCGGTTGGTTTCTAGAGTCTTTTTGAAGAATGATCGACCCGAGTGCTTCAGGGCGAAGCGGGAACGGAGACTTTGGAAGTGCAGTACGAGTTCATCCGCGATCACATGATTTCGGACTTCCCCGCGGACAAGCACAGCCACGCGCAGGAGTACGGTAGCCGGCAGGTGGCCGAAGAGAAGGCGGTCGAATTCGAAGGCGAGCAACAGCCGGCCGCCAACCGGCAACTCCGCTCGGTGGTCGACTCGCCGATCGTCGCCGGCAACGGCCGCGTGAAAGGACGGATCGGTGCCTATTACCGAGTGCTGGACGAGCTGGAAAAGGCGAAGAATTCCGCGAACTCCGAGAAGACCCGCGAGTTGCAGCGGAAGTTGGAGGAGTTCGAGAGGGTAAGCGCTCCGTGGAAGAAAGCCATCATTTCCGTGCGTTCAGGAACGATCGGCCGTTCGATCCAAAGCCGCCACTCTCGTCCGCCTGCTGATCGACGAGCCGGCCGAACAAACGGCCGTCTTGAGCGCGCAACCCGCCTCGATCGACGACTTCGGCTGCCATCGGGACGTCCTCAAGAAGATGGCCGCCGCGTGCCCGCAAATTTCCAAAGTGATCCGAGCAGTCGATGGCTGTTCATTGCTCGATTGATTGCAGGGAACGTTCACCCACGACTTCATCGCCGTCCTCACCGAACTCGTGAACCGCCGCGTGGACTGCGCGCGCCTGGTGTCCGCCGTCGGCCAAGTTTGCCACTGACGAGGGTGTTGATCGAATAAAAATGTTGCATTTGAACGTGGGACGCTCACTGAAACAAACACTGCATCCATTCCTTCTCTTCCCTGTTCGCGGGGCTTAACGGCAGGCGCGGACGGAGTTCACTCCTCGCTGTCGGGGAATTTCGTTGACAGCCGACCACTCCACGCCCTTTTCTAAAAAACGATGACGGCCGCTCGTTCACGGAAACATCCCCGAGTTCATTCCACCCGTTCATTTGATCTCTCGAAGAACAAGTGAACCCTCGTTTCTCTTCTCACTGTCCATTTGGTCGTTTATTTGTTCGCTTCGCACCCGTACACGCGTTCATCTGACCACTTGGGCGCGTCTTTGTGGTCGCTTGTTCGTTCGTGTTCTGCATTTGAACGGTTGGGCAGCACACGCGAGCAAGCGGACGTGGAAAGCGGGAGCGAGTAGCGAAAAAGACCGCCTTCTCGCCGCTTATCGCTAACGAGAGCGGAAAGCGCGTGCTTTCTTTTTGAGCGGCGGGGTGGCGTGAAAGACCGGTATTCTGCGGGAGCTAACGCGTGCTATTTTTAGTTGTCTTGGAATTCACGATAAGCCCGTCGAGCACATTAGACAACGAACCGTCCGGCCAGGTGTTTCTTCATATTCCGTTAGACATCGGCGTCTATGAAACACGCCTCGTGCGCACAGAAACCAATTAGGAATGCTTGTTGGTCTTCTTTTCTCGATAATTCAGTTGCTAGCAGCTGGAGTGATTCGAGCAACTGACAAACTTGTGTAAGCGGCCGTCCGGTCGATCAAATCGTCGAAAAGTGCCAATCGCTCAACGGTTATCGACTTAGATTTCGCTGTTCAGAGGCTCAATGACCTCAAGAAAAAGGCCAAACGTCCATCAATCAAGCGATTATCTCATTGTTCATCCCCTTAAAACAGGATGCTTGAGCGGGGGTCGAGCTGCGCATTAGTGGACCCAAGATGGCTGATCGCCGAGTCCGCGATTGCGTTCCTAATCTTTAGTCGTTTGCAGAGTGGAACAAGCCACGGCAGAATAAAGGTGTCCTTGAAGTATACTCTGTACGGGCCTACAAAGAAAGATTTAACAATAAGAAAGAAGCAAGAAGCGGACACCCGCCCACGAACCAGATGCAAAATGCGGCATTGGTGGCGCCGTAAAGAGCAATCGTACAAAAGCCCAGTTGAATAGATAGCGTGCTTGACCTTTGTGTCTGAATCGCCCGAACGATGGTAACACTCACAGGCAGGACGATCAAGAAGACGGGCGTCAACAGCTGAACAAAAGAATGAAATTATTGATTATGGCAAAGGTTGTACTCACTTGAACCGTCAACAACCTCAGGAACTGATAATGGAGCTTTCTAGTCACTGGTGAGTAAATTTCGGAGTGAGCGCGCAAAATTTTCAGGATGAAGTAAATGAACGTCAAACAGAGGCATTGAGAGAAGCCGAAGAGCCCGACGATCGTGAGCAAAAAGGCCTTCGAGAACCACTGGTCGACGTCCACGCAGATGATCACTTCGTGCGGGATCAACGGAATCGTGATGTTCGGCTGAGTCGCCAAGTAGGCGGGCAGATCCTGCAATCTCGAGCATTGAAACTCGCGATCCGGCTTGTTGATCACGGCATCAGAAACGAAGCACTTGTAGAAGGCGACGGCGAGTGCAACCGAAAGCGATTGGGAGAAGACGGCCCATGCGATCTTGAACGGAATGGACGAAAAGAAGGAGTGCACGCGGCGGTCGGGGCAGATGACCGCAAACCTTCAACAAACGAGTGCTCATCCACCACGCGTCTGCTCACCGGTACATCAAGGCGAGGTCCTGGGCGCAAATGGCGGTCGATCCACCGTAGACGGCCGAAGCGGGCGCGTAGCGCGAAAAGTCGACTCCGCCGAGCAGTGCGAAGCCTCGAACCGACGAAGCGAAGATCAGGGTCACGGGCATCGGTTGGAAGAGAACGCTGAACATAGCCGTTACTCGTTGTTAGAAAGATGAACAAACCCGAGAATAAACGTGAAGATGGCGTCAAAGACCACGAAATTCGTCAAATAGAAACGCATATCCTTCATGTTTGCGGTTGACTTCCATTGAATCATGTAAACGACGAGAAATTGGAGAGCGAGAGTGAAACAAGAGATCACAAACAGGACGACCTCATAGTTTGTGTACTTCATTTGCCGCCCTAGGTGCTGCCGGAATTCGTTGGACCAGAAAGCTTTGAGCAGGATCTTTTTACCGGTCGACAAAGAACTAATGGCAGCTTCTAGAAACAGCTGCTCTTTTCGAATGCCGGGAAGGCTGACGCAAACGGGCAGTCGGAAGATCACTCGCTACATTGAATGTCGGCTGCTAAGGCAGGAGGGAAGGGCACTCGTACGCGCTCTCTTCATTGCGCTTCAGCTTGACAGGTGGATTCAAATGCCAAGCGCTCAAAAACAATCGGATGAACAACGGCGCAAATGAGAGCATTTTCGTCGTTCCTAGCCATGAATGGCAGAATGTGCGTAAATTTTACGTCAATCTGTTCGATTTGGCGTCTTCTTGTTCGATGGATGAAAGGGTCAAAAAGCCGAGTAATACGCTCGTAAATGGTTCATAGTGATCAACGGCTCTGGATTTTAACCGCTTCAATTCAAAGGTTATTCAGCTGTGGCCTTTCGCGAAAGTCTGATCAATACCTCGTTGTTTTCGGAAGTTCAAAGGTCGTTAGTTGATCTGACTTTCTTCACATTAATTGTTCTTGCAACCGAGTAGGTTGATTTAAGAACGACAGCGAGAACACTTGCCGTCTTTTGTGAATGGAAAGAAAACTTGCTGCTTGGACAAATTAACGCCTTTTAATCTTGTCTTGCTCGAAAATTTATTTTAAAGCAGCTGACAGAACATAGGCGTAAGCATAACGAGAATCAAGATTGAAGCGCGGAGACAGGGCGTCCACGAGACGGATCCTTCTAATGAGTCGAACGGAGGTCGTTCGTAGCTCCCACCGTTTCGTCTTTGCGTGGGTCGGGGAAACGAATGCCTGGAGTCCTAACAGTTGTAGAAGCTCACGATTCAGCAGCGCCGCTGGAGGTCTTTCACCTGAGAAAAAGGCCGCCGTGGTCCAGACGGTTGAACTCGAACCTTCGATTCGCCAACGCTGTCGCTGCGCACATCACCCATTCGCACTTCGTCCCCAGCACACGGCCGGCGTAGGAACGGAGGACGAAGAGATTTTGACCTCTACATTGGAAAGCGGGGGGTGTTTGTGTCATTCTGCAACCGGCATTCGATCAGACGCAATCGATCGTGCAAGCTCAAACTCGAAAAGCAAAGTAGGGAAACATTCCGTTAATTCGATTGCACTCCTTCCAGCCTCTATTTTTCTCCGTGCACATCTCAATGCCGCCAAACTCTCCTCAGACTGCGAGTAAGGTGTCGAGCAGCAGACCTGCAAGATTGCAATCGCCTAGTAATTTCCTTTAAGCCATCAAGCCACGCAAAAAAAGAAGCAGGCAGCAGAAAGAAGAGAAATCAGGACATTTTTGCCCGCGAACAAATGAAGAACGACGAAAACCTCAATTTCCAAACCCTTGTAGTTCTTTTTGCTCCGTTCGGAAGTTCGAATGCGCCCGGACAGCAATGATCACGGCCGCTTATCAGGCCGTTAGACAAAAATCGCGGCCCCTTACGCGATTCAAAAAGGATTGCGTTGAACTGTGCATAACTTATTGGGGGCATCAATGGAATCATCTTAAAACAGTCAGCTTATGCGGACAAACTAGCTTTTGTGATTCGTTATTCCTCTCCTCAAAAACCCCAGATAAGGAAGGCACAAGCCCCGTCCGCCGTTCAAACTCGCTGGGCGCTCCTTGAACAAACGTCAAGGCGAGTGAGTCATTGCGGCCGTAATTTCTGATCAAAAACAGGAATGCAAGGAAACTCGCCTTATCGCCGGCAATTTAAGAAGGCCGTTTTCGGTGTCGCTCGGTCGACTCGCTAGTTTTCCGATTATCAATCGAAAATGAAGTTCTTCCTTCTTTTCTCCGCTGTTTTGCCTTGCATCTTCGTACTGCCCGTTGCCGGTCTCAACTGCTACTACTGCTCGGATCGAGACGCCGGCAAACTAATGGATGGCCCGTTCGGGTGGTTCACGATGCCCTCCTGCCAACACCCCTTGCAGGAGATCGTCAACGGGACCTGTCCGGCCAAGTGCTACAAAGAGGTCTTCAAAAACGGGGACATCGAACGTGTAAGTAGACAAAAGAAATGCGGGGGTGTTCAGAACGGTCTTTTAGAGCTGCGGCGCGCCCGAGCATTCGGACACCAATCGTTGCTTTCTTGACGCGAACAACGACGGCGCTACGGTTTGCATGTGCAGCAAGGGTTAGCGAATGCTTTTCCCTCCTTCAATCTTCCGCTCTCTTCAGATTACTGCAACTTCGTGGGTCGACAGGCGCTTTCGTCGATCGCGGGAGTCATGGTCATTGTCTTCGCTTTTTATATGCAATAAACATGCATTGTGTTTACATGTTCACTTCTCCGAAAAACGTTCGCCTTTGTGCAAACTACGACGGCAATGCGGTACCCCGATTTCATGCGTGCAAAAGCAATTTCTCAAGCGTCAACGACAATCGCCTGCTCGCTTACCGACCGGATCCCTCCCTCTAATGCGTGGTGATGTCAGTATGTAACGCAAAACGAGTTTCACGTGCTCGCAAAACCCACACATACCAAGTCGACTACGCTGATCACGGAACAGAAACCCGTTTTCCGAAATTCCAACGCAGTCGCAAGATATTGCAGGTAAAATGTCAAAATGTCGCGATTTTTGGCCACTTTCCGACTATTGTTTCGCGTACGTCCCGTGCTTCAAGAAACGTGAAATTTGGCATGCGCGTAGATTTCGACGTCGTCTACCTGTTTGACATGACTGCTTTTTGGAAGAATGTCGTTATAGCGAGAGAGCGTCGATGCCGCGGGGGCGGGTTTTAGGGACAGTTTTTCGCGATTATCTCTGACCGTGGGCAGATTCACGAACCCAAAAAACTCATGTAGTTGCATTAGACAATAGGTAAACGGATGGCGTAAAGAAATTGGTCAAAGTCTGAACCGTTGATATCGACCCGGGGGGGGGGGGTCGAAAGTTTTGCTCTTGAAATTTTTTGCGATTTTGTCGATTTTTCATGTACTTAATAAATTTTTTGGTGTTCAAAAGTGCAATAAACGTGTAGTTTACTTACTCAGCTACTCGGTGGTGAAATAGTTGCACCGATTAGACCACATTGAGCGAAGCTGCGGCCGTTTGAGTGGAGCGTTGTTGGGATAAAGTGCCGCACGTTTTTTCGCCTACTTCCTGTGTTCGAAATAACCTGAAATTATGCATGAATGTAGCTCTCGGTGTCCTCTATCTGTTCTCATATATCACTTTATGGAATGAGTGTCGCTGTAGCGATGGAGTGCGTTTCCCGCGCAGACCGCTTTTTTGTTCCGATTTTTGCGAGTATCTTTGAACGTGGGCAGATCCGCGGACCCAAAACACTCATGCCTAGGCTCACGGACATGGCGCGTCAAATGATGTATAATACACGAGCTGACGTTGCGCCGTTGTAGCCGAACAACTGCCTTTTATGGCCAGAAATTATGGGTCGGTCTATTTAGGTCTGTTTTTCAACGCTTTAGTCATGCTTTTGGGTGCGCATTCGCAGTGTAGATATCGCACATTTACCCAGCTACACAGTAAAGAAAGAATCTAACCGATTGGGCGACTTTAAGGGATACTGCACCCGTTTGAGTGTAACGCCGTTGAAGGGTTTTTCGACGTGTAAGGAATCGGGTCTTGCGCACTTTTTTGCGGGTTTTAATGCTTAAAAGCTCGGTTCAATAATATTGAAAAGTATCCGCTGCACGGTGCAGCAAATCAAACAACGATGTACAGAAGCAAGGAGCCGCCGAAGGCGGCGCCTGTGTGGTACAACAAGCAGGAAGTAGAAATAAATCCTTCTTTGACGTGATTTCCATCACTATTCGATTCACACATGAGCTCCAACGCAAGAAACCAACGAATGTTCTCAAATGTAAAAAAAGAAAGGTTTTGTCTAATTGAACGCATATCAGCGGTGCACACGGCGCTCGCAACAAAGAGGCCCCAATTCCGCCCATGGACACGCGAAGAATTCCAGCTGTTCGCAGCCCGTGGGACAAGTGCCTTTGTTATCCGTGAACATTCTGTGTATTTCCCGACTGAATGAATAAACGGTGGATAAACGACGAGTAATGCATTAGTGACAGCGGGTCATTCTTCACGCAATAATTCGTCGGAACTCCTCGAAATGCCGCTCGGCCGTGTTGTCGGGCATGATCGCCGTGCGGGCCGCTTGAAAGCGGTGGAAGACGCATAGACTGAGAAACTGAAGGAACAGGGCGGTGTTCGGTTCTGATATGAAAAAGATGTAAAATTGAGTCTCCGCTTTCATTACCAAGTTGGACGTTTCTTTAAAGAAAACCTCGTCTTCAAAGGACAGAGCGCCGGCCAACGAAAGATACCAGAAATTGTAGCACGTTTGAAGAACGTAGAAAATGGAGTGGGCAAGGCTGAATGGGAGGATGAGCCCGATAGAGATCTTGGACTCGTGCAAAAGGAAGGAACGGGTCAGCGTGTACGAGTTGCCGATCGTTCTGAAGAAGTCTTGATTGATTATTGGGCTGTTGGTGCGCTTGCCGGTAGTAACGAGCGATGCCCTGCCTGTTTGCGAACAGAAGCCACACGTCGCCCAGCGTCACCAAGCAGTCGAGAGTGAGCGAAAAAGTGTTGAGTTGCTGGCCGAGAGCGCGCCCAAACGTCCGGTTGGTCGCCACGGACGGGCAGTAGGCGGCGTCCGGGAAGGCGGGCATCGAATTGAAATGCCAGTATACGTACGAATAGGGCAGAAAGAACTTAAAACATTTTTCATTTTCAACCCAAAAGCTGTAAAAAAGGGCACCAGCAGAGAACTCAACACGACGCCCAGCCACCGACCAGCCGGCCGCCCGCTGGAGCAAACGGCGACCGCTCGCTCGAGCAACAGCGCGGAGTGCCACAGCGGAAAGATGAGAATGTTGACGGCCAGTGGTTGGATGTACTGTTTTTTAAAAAAAATTAAAAAAAAAAAAAAAAAAAAAAAAAAACGCCGAAAAAAAAAAAAAAAAAAAAGAAAAAAAAAAAAGAAATTTTTTGAAAAAAAAATGGATGGGTGGGGGGAGGACCAAACTCGTGTTTGACCCGTTGACACAAATTCTGTTACACGCCGAACATGAAGTAACATTGGTAGCCGCTCCACACGTACGAGCAGGCCGGCAAGTTGCGGAGAACTGCCACCTGATAGAGCCGAATGAAAGGCGCACTTCACTTGACACTCACAAGCCGGTAGGCACAAACGAGAAAGAAGTTCGCGAGACCCACCACATAGTACACGATTCCTATCCAAAGGATCATCTAATTAGGAGCAATGAATTACACCACCAGTCTTTCCGTTCGCACCTTCAAATTCGTCCCGACCACTCCAAAAACGCGACGAACAAAGGGCGTCCGCAAGTAGGCGATCAGAACGAGGGCGGTACAAGCGGCAAGGCCCACATGAACGCCATTCACGACGACAATTCGCGTCGATCGGTTGATTGCGGCCGCCTGTTCGCACAAGTCGGCTGCTGGAGCGGCCATTCGGGCGGCTTGAAGTTCGAAAGTGAACACTTTTGCCACTCGAGCGGAAGCCGCCGCCGCCTCCAATTGCCCACCGTTTTGTACATCGTTAGAAGACGGATGATGAGACCTCGATTCCGCCTGAAGAACAGGACACGTTCGTTTACCTCCAATGTTCTTGCCCGTTTGTAGTCGTGGACGAACAACGACCAGACACCGCTTTCAATTCAACAGTTGTCCGCGTTCTCAGCAACCCAAAGAATCAGCTTCTAGGGCTTCAGCAGCATGCAAGTTTTTTTCTCCCGCATCCTTTGATTCCGTGCAATCGACCATTAAACTGACCCACTTAGTCAAATTTTATTCCCATCTCAATCACAAATAAACAACTCGATTACGACAACTTCAAATCCTCTAATCGATCCAATCCGCTCGAGAAACTGCTCGTCCGCGCGCGTTCCTTTGCGTCTTCCGCCTTCTTCGCGTTCGAGCGGCGCGTGTTGAACCACTGGCGGATGACCTGCAGGCGAGAAGGGGATGGAAGAAGCGGAATAGCGGGACTCACGCTCCGCTCCAACTCCAGCTCTTCGGCCAACTCGTCCAGCTTCTCGGGCGTCACGTAGCGATTGGCCTCGAACTCGTGGACCATCCGGTCGAGCTGCTCGGCCGTGAAGATCGTCCGCTTTCGTTTCGGGGCGGCGGGGGCGGGCGACGGCGTCGCTTCGGGCTGGTCGCCGCCGAACAGCGCGCTCAAGAGGTCGTCCACCGAGTCGATTTCTCCGTCGTGCTCCGCCGGCGGCTCCACTTTCGGCTGGTGGCCCTCCTCTTCGGCCTGCTGCCCATTCTTCTTGCGGTACTTGTCCGGATTGGCCTGCAGCGGGAGAAGGAAGTGAAGATGGAAGGAAAAAAGAACGGACGGTTGTGTTGTTGAGGAAGTCGCGGACGGAGAGACCTTCGGCAAGCGCCCGCTCCGCCCGCTCCAGCCACTCGTCTATCACGAGCACCCACTCGCGCATCGAGCGGGGCACGAAGCAGGCGGACTCGTAGCGCGAGATCGTCCCGTGCGACACCGAACGGCCCTGGAGGGCGGTCAGCGAGCGCGCCACGTCCGATTGGGACAACTCTGCAGAAAGGTGGAAAAGAAGTGGAAGAAAAGAACGACGAACCGAATCCCTTGCGCCAATTGCGGAGTCGCTGGCCGGCCTCCACGAAACGCTGCCGCTCTTCTTCGCCCACCCCTCTCGGCCGTCGGCTGTTTCGTGGCTGGAAGGACGGCGAGGAGTGCGTGGAGAAGCTGGACGAGACTCACACTCGCGCGCCTTCCCCTTGGGCGGCGGTTCCTCCACCGTCTGCTCCTCGTCCGGCAGCAGGCTCGGCGTGATCGACCGTTTGTGCGGGTTGAAGAGGACCTCCCGCACGTTCTCCCGCTTCTCCTCTTCGACGGGATGCTCGACGGCCTCCTCCGTTCGTTCCGCCACTCGTCGGAAGCGGACTGGGATTGCAGAAACTCCAGAAAGGCCAACAGCTGCTCTTCGCCCGGCGGAAGTGCCCCTCGACAGGCGGAAGCGGCGCGTAGGACCACGGGCTGAACATCGTGAGCGCGGGGATCATCGGGACGGCGGGCATCGGATCGCCGAACGGATGGTCGCCGAGGAATGTCTGCAGAAGGGCGTCGGGTTGAAACGAGTAATAGACGGGAAAAGGAGGCAAGAAACCCACCGACTGCTCCACGTGATCTCCAGTCGCTTCGGGCATCTTGTCCACGATCTCGGGCTCCTTCTCTTTCGAACCATCGGCCACGCACTCCACCGACTGGCCGTCTTGCTCGCGATCTCCACTCATTCCGGCAGAGAAATGAGCCGACCGCTTCGGGCGAAGACGCGAACAAAAAATGAGGGGCGGCGGCGGCGAACGAGCGGAGTCGCCGGCCGGCGAAGAGCGGCAGGCAAGCAGGAATTCGTGCAAGGAGAACTCCAGGAAATCCGCGCTCGTCTGCACACTTCATTTCTTTTTTGCTTCTGGCCGGTCACTTTTGATCATTGAATGGAGCATCTTTTATCCGACGGGCATTTCTGATTGGAGAGTCCTTGACACGAGCATCGACTAGAAACAAACACCGGGGGCTAACTGATGCGAGTGCCCTGTTCGATGGTCGAAATCGGATGGACGGGCGTCGATTTGCGACAGGAGGAAAGAAGATCCGTGAATGCTCGGCCAAGAGCCCGGCGATAGCTGCCGAACAGCAGGAGGGTTGAAGCGGAGCTTACGAAGCAGGACCAGGGCCGCACGAAGGCGGAAACGGTGCTCACGAACGGGATTTCCCCTTCTTTGAAGAAGGCGACGATGATCGACGCAATGGGCAGGATGCTCGTGAACAACGGGAGGAACATCTGCCAAGAAATGAGATAAACGAACATTAGATGCGCTTCACAAACCTTGATGCCAAGTGTCCGAGAAAACTGCCTGAGCAACAGGCGAGTTTTGGGCGAAAAGGAGACCTCTTCTTTCTGCATCGCTCGGATCGATGCAACGCTAATGCCCACGGCAAGAAGATACGCGCCGATGGAGCCGAATGACTGCAGGCAGTTGACCAGAAACGGCACTTGATCGCCATCGCCCGGAGTGATCAGAACGTACGTGATCGACCGTCCGTTCCGGTCGAGCACTCCGTAGTCGGCGGGCAGGAAGGTGCCCGTCAACGCCGCAAACAAATTGGCCGATTGGACGAGCTGCCAGATGACGAGGATGATCACCACTTTCGTCCCAAGTTGGCGGGCGTTCGGGTACACGCGACTGCAAGCGCGGAGGTCAAAAGCAAAAGCAGATGCTCGTTTCTCACTTCTTCACCACAAACCACCGGAACCACGTCTCCAATGGAAGGAACAAACACGAGAAGTGGACGGCATTCCAACGGTAGGCGGCCGCAATTCGCATGACCGTCGGCGACGTCCAGCGGACCGGCCCGTGGTTTACTTCGATGTACGCGCTCTCGTATCGCTTGGGCGTCTGAACATATTCTTTGACGCGCACGCCACTCAAGATGGTTACCGTGTTGCAGAACTAATTGACAAAGAGGACGAAAAAATCGACCGCAGCACCGATTAACAGAAGCTGTCGATAGCCACGCATTGGGGCCGCGTCTGAGCGAACAATCACACCGACGAGTAGGAAAGTGGAAGCGAAACCAAAGAAGAATGCAAAAGAATTCGAGAGCAACAGAGCATTGTCGGCTCCGGTCGCTTCGTTGGCCGTAGAAATCGCTGTCGAAAGCGACATGCCGCTAGGGGAATGCGGTGGTCTAATGCAAAAAGCCGCAAGAAACGAATGGTATTTCCTGCTTGCTAGTGGGCGATTTGTATTTTCTTGGAGATGAATTTGGACTCGCTGTCGCTGTCTCGAGAAGGTCTTTATGAACTGTTCACCGATTGTACTTGAACCAACTTCCGGCTGGTCTCCCGGTGCATTGAGTTCGATTGCGACAACCAAACAACAATTTTCTCGCTAATAACTTCGTCGCTTGTTGAACTCCGCTTGGTGTGGCTCTCGCTCGCTTGCTTTTTCGATCGATTCGTTCACCTACAACAGCCAGCAGTTGAACGGGGGCCACGGAAAAGTGGACACTGGGGTCCCGCGCGTTGTTTTCACGTCCGAAGCGTTGCTGGCCGTCTACCACGACATGCAGCCCGACTACGACCTCGACCTGGGCGTTACACCGTGTAGTGCAGCAAGGCGGGCTCGCTGCCCGAATGGACGTTTACGATGGGCGGCCAGGATTTCGTTGTCCAGTCCTCGGCCTACGTAGTCGACCTCCTCCTTCCGGACGGCCAGTGCGCGTTCAGCGCATACATTTCCGACTCGACGAGCACCGACCTCGTCCTCGGCTACGTCTTCCACGATCATCGGCGAGTTCGTCGGAACGAACAAACGGAAACTGGTTGTGAGCGTTTGCTTTCCAAGTGCATCTAGATGGACATCGACAACCAAGCAATCAGCATTTTGGGCACCCGCTAATTGGCTGCTGATGCTCGTTCACGAATAAAGTTCAGCATTACGTTTTTGCTGAAATTTTCGCACTAGTCGACGGCCGAGAAGTGTTGAACTTACGGCTGGACAAAAAAGATACACGTTGGTTCTACGTCCAACGGCGACCACCCGATCAAAAAAGCCGGTCGGCCACACTCGAAGGTCAACCGGCGGGTCGGCGAAAAGAATGCGGGCGAAAAGGAGAGCGGCAGGCGACGAACACTAGAGCGCCCCTGCTGCGAGCCGCCCATCCACCGCCCGCCTCCTTGCAAGGGGAATCCCGCCGCTCGGCCGGCTTCTCCGGTTTTTACCCAAGTACCCAAAGGTACGTGGACGTCCTGACCGCCCTCAGGTGTGTTCGGAAAATCGGAATTTTTGGACCGACCGGCGGGGGCAACCGCTGGTCTTCATCAACAACAAATGGAGAGACACGTAACAGCAAGAAGTCTTCGTTGCGGGCAGTAGTTTATTCGATGAACGGTCGAAAGCCATGAGCAATCGGAAAGAAAGGAGTGGCCGAAACGAAAAAAGTGGAGTGAGATTATTCGTGCAGTCAGCAGTCAGAAGGGATCACTCGGCGGCCGCCTTCCGACCGCGAGGGCGATCTTCGAGCCGCCTGTCGCCCGTCCGGAAGCGCGCGAACCACCGGCGCACGGTCGGCAGGGTGGTCGCCCGGCTGCCCATTCGATTCAGGATGCAGTGGAGGGCGTCTTCGGGCGGCGCTCCCCGCTCGAACTCCCGTAGCATGAGCGAGCGACAAGCCAGTTGGTGCGCCTGCAAACAAAGAGGGTTGAACGAAGGGAGAATCCGCATTCACCTTCTTCTTGCTCGTCGCGGCTGGCAACTTCGAATCGACGGCAGCTTCTTCCGCAGCGGCAGTGGGCGGTTTCTCCTTCTCGACGGGCGCCTCCTGCGCGATTTCCGCCCGGCAGCAAAGGATGAGGGCGTCGTAGCCCTCCGCGTAGTCGAGGAGCGTCCGCTCGGAGACGTGGCCCGAAAAGCCGTAGTGGTTCACGTCCGGGTCGTTCAGCAGGTTGGAAATGGACTCTGAACACGCGAGAATGAACGAAGAGAAGCGGGAGGGCACTCACCCAACGGCCTGCTCGTCCGCCCCTCCAAGCTCTCCAGCCACAGGCGGTAGCGGAGGGCGAGCGGCGGGACGTTGCGGTCGGAGAGGCGGGATTTGAGCGCGAAGTTGAAGAGATCACCGTACGCGTCCGCTTCCTCGAGGTGCTCGAACGAGAGCCAGAAGACGACGAAACCGTGGCCCTGGACGACGAACTGGGCGCTCTCCCACCGGCCCACTTGCAGGAGTTTCCATTGGATTCGGTCGAGCGTCCAGCGGAACTCGGCGGCTTCCGGGCGCCCCGTGAGGTGGACGGCGGGCGGCGGCTGTCGACGGAATTCGAGGCAGACGGCGAGTTCGGAGCACGCGCGCACTTGCGCCCACTCCTGCTCGGAGAGGTGGAGGACGGCCGTCTCCTCGTCGCTCCCGAGGTCGAGCAGAGCGGCTGCAAGAAAGCGAGGAGTGAGGAGGAGGGCGGTCTGCTCACCGCGTTGTCCGATCTTTTCGCCGCCGGCCGCTTGCTCGACCCACGCGTGCACGAGCAGCTTCTGCCGCACGCCCCGCGGGCCGTGGAGCGCCTCGACGGCCACCGCGAAGCCCTCGAGGTCGGCGGACACGCCGTTCGGCCACAAGCGGGCGAACAGCCGCGTGGGGTCCTCCCGCCCGCCCACTCGGAGCAAATCGCTCGTCCAACTGCCGCCCATCCGAGTTTCCCGCAGGAGTCGCTGGAAGTCGGCGAAGTGCCAGCGAACGGCCGTCTCGCCGTCTGCCCGCCAAATGCACGTCGTCGTCATCCCGCCTGCAAGCACGGAAGTGAAGAAGCGGTAGAGAACTCACGTTTGAGGGGATCAGTCGAGAACAAACGAGAGTCGGCGGAAATCAACCGCCCGGCTCGAACGAGCGGGCGTAGAAGAAGTGAGCGGCTCTTTCAGCAGCACGCGAATTTCTTTTGGACCGTCCCGGCTACCAAATCCACTTTTCACGGCTAAAGTCATTGCGGTTGGAAATTTCTTCCGTTTGCTTTAGATTAACAACACTTTACTAATCAACAAAGAACAAGGCCAAAATTTGACAAGACAGCAACAATGCAAGGGTTTCAAACACAAGGGACCTCGTGGCTACAAGTCGACGAGAGGCAGCGTCTCGGGCGCTCGTGGTGGCCGTTGGTGGACGGACCGGCGATTATAAACGGCTGTTCGACCATTTCGGCCGCGTGTTCGGACGGGTTCTCCTAAACGAAAAGAAGTGACGGGTCATCCACCCGTCCACCCCTCACCGCCGCCGTCTGCTGCTGAACCCCACGCGTCCAAGCGCGGTCCCAATTGACGGAAGCTCTCTTTTGTGAGACGTCCGCGTTCGTAGGCGAACACCGCCGATTGCGAGCAGGAAAGGCGAAGCGTTTGGACGATCCACTTGGCAACGGCGCGCTGACTCGCTTCTGCAATTCGAGCGGAAGAAATGGGACGGCGGGCTAACGGACGTACTGAAACCAAGACGAGTGAATTTGGACGCCTTCCCGGCCGTCACCATCTGCTTGTCGAAGACGGGCGGAGCTGCAAGCAGCAGGCGGAATGATGGACGAAAAGAAGATACCTCCACCTTTCGGCGCTTTCTTCTTTTCGGGCCGCGGATCGCGCGGAGCGAACGCTCGGGGTTGCGGGTTCTCCGGCGGTTTACCGCTCGCCATCGTTGTTTGAACGGCCGCCGGCGGACGGTTGACGATCGAATTCGGGTCCCTCAGGTGGAGTTCAACCTGCCGTCCGTCTTCCACCATTTGCTGGAGGCCGTGGAAGAGGGCGCGGCGGTAGTAAGAGTCGTTGGAATCCGTGGTGGGATCAGAAATCATGTTCTGGAAGCAGGCGGTCGATTAGATTGACCGAACTCTCCTTCGTCCACTTACCGCGCTTAGTCGTTCGGCGTTCATCGCGAGTTGGAGGCCTGAAGTAGAGAAAATTGAGCGAGAGACGAGCAAAAGCGGCGGCGCGAAAAAGACAGCCGGCCGACCGCTTTTCCCCTCGTAGGCCGTCTTTCTTGCAACGTGGCCGGTCGGGGAGTCGGCGGCCATCCGCCCTCTGTCAATCGGCAAGGCGGTGGCTTGTTTTAAGGCGGTGGTGCGAATTTCTTCGCAAAAGAGCGAATGTTTCCCACTACAAACTCGACCATCAGCACCCAGGCAGCAAGAAAATCAGACTGGCGGGGACAGATTCTGTTTGTTAACAGCGAAATCTGCGGAAAGATTCACAGAACGGCCTCATGCGTAGCAGGAAATGAACGATCTGCATTTTTCCGCTTGTTCTTTAACCAATAACCACTTTGAAGCAATCGTAAGCGCCTTAAAGAACTGGCAATACGTTAATTTGAATTTCTTTCTGTGCTGGCTGCCGCTCGCATAATCGAGCAAAGTGGACCTTTTTCAGGTCGGCCGGTGAGTAACGTTCCCGGTGGGCGCTGGGAGGCGGACTGGGTCACTCGTCCATTCAACTCGTGCTCCCGTTCAGACCTGAGAAGAACAAGACGCTTCGGGCGATCGGTGACGTCGAAAACGTTGCCTGCTATTCGAGCGAGTGCTCCAGTCAACGGTCGATCTCGAGGCAAAGCGTGTGTTCAAAGTGCGCGTAGGCCGCTTCAACGGGATTCAAGCGAACTTCGGTTTCCAACCTTTCAAGAGATCACTAGCCGCGATTCCCTAACTCTCCTTCCCACACGGGGGCTGCGAAGCGTTCGGCGCAAAAGAGGTCTGCGCGGTCACTCCCCGCAACACACAAGTGATGCAATGAGAGCAAGTGTCCACCCCCGCAATCGGAGGTCAGAAATCGCCGGACGCCGCCCCTTCTCGCGGGGATAAAAGCGAGGGATCGGCGGGGAGTCTTTACTCACCACTCCCCACTTCGCTCCCGAAATGAATTCGAAGTTCGTCTTCCTGCTCGCCGCGATCGTCGCCATCGTTCAGTCGGCCTCCGTAAGTGGACCTTCGTTCATTTCTTCTGATCACCGTTTGTTTCAGCTCCGCGACCGCCCTCAAGCTGAGAAGGCGACCGCTCTGCTGATGGTTGAGGACACGACCCCGCTGCCGCTCGCCAAGAGAGACACGCCGCTTTTCGTCGTTCACTCGACCACCCGCCAGCCGACCGAGCACCGGAGGCCACACAGTCCGACGTCGAGCGCTTCCTGACGACCGCGCCGACCACCACGATCGACGTGACTACGCAGTTCGTTCCCACCGAGCAGCCGGCCGAAGAAGAGCGCGAGAACGAGGAGTCCACCACGCCCGCCGAGCAGCAAGAGACGACCGAGGAGCCCGTCGAGCAATCGACCGAGCAGGCGACCACTCCCGCGCAAGAGACGAGTCCCGAGGAGCGCCAGGAGATGACCGACGAGACGCCCGCTGCCACCGAAGACCTGTCGGAGACCACGCCGTTCACTCGCGAGACGCCGCAAAACGAGCAGAAGACCAGCGAGCAACCGCAGGAGACGACCAAAATCCCGCAAGAGACCACGGAGAGGCCGCAAGAGAAATCCACGCCGTTCGAGCAGACCGACGCGCCCTCCAAGCAGCCGCGTGAGGAGTCCGCCGCACCGACCGCCCCCCTCGAGCCGCAGCCGTTCACTCCGAAGGTCGTCGTCGTGGCCACTCGAGAGCTCCGCACCACGTTCTACCCGCTCGCCTCCCTTCAAACCAACCCGCCCTCCACTCACATCCCGATCGCCGCGCCCATTCGCTCGTTCGTCTTCCAGCGGGACGCCCAGCCGCTCACCAGGGCCGCCTTCGCCCATCCCCGCGCGCTCCGCCGCTTTAATCGATTTTAAACACTCGCGCTTGTCCCATCCTGTTGTTTGCAGCTGCCGGTTGATGTGGATAAAACCAGTAGAAACGAACGTTTTGTCACTTGCCCAAATGCGAAAAGAACTAGGGACCTGCGAACCGGTCGTCGCCACCGTCGTCTGTTTGCTCTGACCTGCACGTTTTACTAGAGCGCCAAACGAGCAATTGGCCCCGTCCACAAAATGCATAAAAAGTGGAGCCTCCCGAAAAGACGTGACGTCCTGCTTGTTTGAACACTCCTGCAACCGCATGACCACGTGCCCGACCGTAGTCTCTGACCTCACAGCTTGGACTCAAAACGTAGCGTGCGATTGGCGGACGTCCGTTAGCGCAGCCGGCGACAACAAACAATTCGCGGGTTCAAACTTCGCGCCCGGCGGCCGTCGACTGCAAAGTGGAGCGAAGCGAAGCTCGTGACCTCGCCGGCGGCAGGTGTGGGCAAACATGTGCGTGGATAAAAGCGACAACTGGATTGAGTTCAACAATCGGCGTCCCGTCCGGAATGTGCCCCTCGCTGCGTGACGCCTCGCTGCTGCTGTTCGCCGTCCTACTGCACGCGGTGATCGCCCGCTTTCAAGAGGATCCCGCTTCCTTTCAAGACGAACTGGACGACGAGTGGGAGGAGGAGCGAGTGGAGTGAAGACGACCAACGGAATATCCAATCGTAGATCACTCTCTTAACTGTCCTCTTTCCTTTCTGCTGTGAATAAACCTCACTTTTTTTAAAGAAAAAAGATACCTTCCCGATCAGTGGGCGAGTTGCCCACCCGGCGAGTGCGCGGCGAGTGCGCATTACGAGAATAAACTCCGTCGACTCGCGCTGCAAATAATGCAATGAAATGTTGTTGTCCATGAGGCGTGCAGGTTGGCCGCTGGTTTTAGGTGGTAGTCAAAAATTTTTCTGTTCGCTCAAATAGCTCCAGAAGCTCTCGCGGGGTTGCTTTGAACTGCTTTATTGTTGCAACACAAGACGGCTACATTCATTAACCACTGAAGCCGTTCTTTTCAGTTCGACGCGGGCTCGGCGGGGGGCGGCGGAAGAGACTTCATGAAGCTGATGGCCTGGTTGTCGACGTCCATCTTCACACACCTGCAAACGAGCGACTATTGCTTCGAAAGCATTCGCTGAACGCGCCAGAGTTTGTGGAAGACGTAGCCGAGTACGTAGTCGGTCGTCTCCACATCCGAGTAGTGCACGCTCAGGGCGCACTGGCCGTGCGGGAGCAACAAGTCGACCACGTAGGCAGAAGAAGGCAGCGTGTACTGATCTCCGCCGATGGTGAACGTCCAATCGGGTAGACTGTTCGCCTTCGTGCAGTCGACCGTGTAGATGCCGTGGTCGAGGTCGTAGTTCGGCTGCAGGTCGTCGAAGATGGCGAGGAAGGCCGTGTAGGCCAAGAGGACGAGCGGAACCCCGGTGTCCAGCTTGCCGTAGCCCCCGTCGAATTGCTGGCCGTTGTACGTGAACGAATCGACGGTGAAAGCGAGCGAGCGGCTGTCCTCCAGCCACACCAATGGGTACGTGTTCTCGGAAGTCGCTGCTTTGCACAGGCCGTAAGCGTCTCCGCACTCTCCGAAGCTGCGACACAAATGAATTGTTTCTGTTATTCTTCTTCTTACAGCAAATAGTTCTCGACTTCCCGAGTTTGCCCTAAAGGAGAGGGTTAGTGAAGATAGAGAGAAGAACCTACCGCTGGTGCTTGCGTCGAGCCACTCGCACCAGTAGCGATCGGTGATGTTCAACACTTGGAAGATGCTGAGGATGGCCGAAGAGTTCTTGTTTGGGTGGGCGGCGTCTGCCGGGTTCCTGAACGTGCAAATCGATCGATAACGAGCGCTCCCTTCTTTCCACTCACCAGCTCAAGCCCAGAACTCCGTCGAGCATCTCCGGGTTGTCCTCTCTGGAACTGCTGACGAGATTGATCACACCTGAATTCCATCAGTCAATCGCTTGTTCTACAAGGCCGATGAAATTCGAGAAAAACGAACCGAATCGTTGCGTCGTCTTGACGCCCTGCTCCAGTTCGAAGAACTGCAAGAACACGGCTTTATGAACACGACAGCGAAGTTTGCGAGCCCTGCTTCGTAACAGGCAACTCACCCGCACGACGTCCGTATAAGCCGCGCCGGTAGCATTGAGCACCCCGCTAAAGCCTTCGAAATCGCCGACGTTCGCCGCAGTGGAGGATTGGGAAGGATCGTAGAAGGGCTGCTGGTTGGGAGTGTCGAGGCCGGGATAGTCCTTGGCGAGCAGGAACATCGCTTCCGATCCGCTTTCCACCGAGACCGTGAACTCGGCGGCTGAGTGGGGAGTTGCAGGTGTTTGAAGAAAAGGGAACTTACGCGGCGTGCCCACATGGATGGTCGCGGCTAACGGCGCATCCGGGTATGCAGGGACGTAATCCTGAAACGATTCTTCAGCCGATGGTTGCTGGAATCACTGCCCACCTTGTGGATTTGGCGCATCTTCTGATGGTGCGCCTTGAGGTCGTCGGCCAGCCAGCGCCGCTGTTTGACGCGGAAAACGGAGGAATTTTCGGTGATCGAAACCGCCGCCACGAAGCCGAAAGAAAGGAGAAAGAGAAGACCGTTGAAAGACTTCATTCCTTGTTTGGTTCACTGCAATGCCAAAAAGCGGGTGATCGAGCGTTTTTATACGCCGAGAAATGGGCACGCGGGTTCTGCTCGATCCTACTCGATTGGCGTCACCGATAAGCTTCTTTAATTAACGAATGGCTAAGCGAGCAGGGTGACCGTAAAACAAAAGCCCGCAGCAGCAGCCCACGCTTCCATCCATTGCAATCAAAGTCATCCTTTTGTTGACAAACGCAATTTCAAGGACAAACCGCTTTGTGTAGCGCAAAATTTGATCGCTGAGATGATTTGGTCGGATCGTTGAACTTGGGGATGTTTTCTTCTTCATTATTTCTGCATTTTCTCTTGCACGGCGACAAAAAACGGTGATAAGCGAAGGGAAACGAAAGGGCGAGTGTGTCGGACGAACGCCCACTCTCTCTCCCTTTCCGGGGGTTTTAGGATCTTTTTGCCACAGAAGATCCACGTCAATCGACTCGTTTCGGCCGCCAATCCGCACAAGTTGTCATTTAGACAAGGAGGAAATATTGCAGATGTGGAGACCTGTTTGTGTTCGCCCAAATTGCTCCACACGACCCTCTTTGCTTTGATCTGCTTTATTATTGCAACAAGACGACTACAATCGTCAATCAACGACGTTGTTTTTTCAGTTCAACGCGGGCTCGGCGGTGGGCGGCGGGAGGACGTCCAGGATGCTGATGGCCTGATTGTCGACGTCCATCTTGACGCAGAAGAGCTGATGGAAGACGTAGCCGAACACGTAGTCGGTCGTGTGCCCGAGGGCCATGTCCATGCTGAAGGCGCACTGGCCGTTGGGCAGCGAGAGGTCGACCACGTAGGCGCTGGAGGGGACCGAGTAGTTGCGGCCGCCAATCGCGAACGTCCAGTCGGGCAGCTGACCGGCCAGGCTGCAGTCCACCGTGTAGACCGAGTACTCCTCCAAGAAGGTCGTCCGAACGTCGTTGTAGGGCCCAAAGAACGCGTCCAACGACAGCAGGATGTACGGGACGCCGGTGTCCACTTTGCCGAAGCCGCCCTCAAAGCGTTGGTCTTTGTAGGTGAAGGCGTCCACTTGGAAGGCGAGCGAGCGCGTGTTCTCCACCCACACCAACGGGAGGGTGTTCTCGGGGGTCGGCGGACTGCACAGTTCCTCCAAACAACCGCCCAATTCGACCTCGAAGTCGTACAGCCGGCCGAATCCTGAAATGGGACCGATGAAGAGAGAAGACAAGTAGAAGGCGAACCGGGAACCGAGTCGGCCTCGAGCCAGCTGCACCAGTAGCGCTCAATGTCACCGAGCTCCGCGAACAGGTTGACGATCGCCGACGAGTTCTCGGTGGGAGTGGCCGCGGTCGCCGGGTCCCTGGAGGAGTGAGCAGTTCTTACAGTACGCTTTCCCACTCACCAGCTTAAGCCCAGGACTCCGTCGGGCATGTGCGGGGAGTCGGACCACCAATCGATGACCTCGTTCGCGACTCCTGAAACAACGAGATGAGCAGAGAAGCCGTGGGTTCTGCTCACCGAAACGCTGGGTTGTGTTGAACCCAAAGCCGGCCACCTGCAATCAAATGGGATGAATGTCGATAGCAGGCTGATGAATGAGCAGCGACCACGATTTCTGGTTGCTGCCGTTGCTCAAAGCCCTCAGACTTTCCCCGACTCACCTCAACGACGTCCGTGTTGGCCGCACCGAAGATCTCGAGATCGCCGCTGAACGCGTGGTAGCGGCCGCCCGCGGGCTGCGCGCTGGACGATTGGGCGGGATCGTAGACGGCCTGCTGGTCGCCGAGTCCGGGGTAGTCCCGTCCGAGCAGAAAGATCGCTTCGGAGCCCGTCTCCAGGGCCACTGTGTAGTCGACGGCTGCAACAAGTGGAAAGTTGAGAAGGAGCTCGGAAGAACGAACGGGGCGTTCCGACGGAGATGGTCGTGAAGATCGGGGCATCCGGGTACAACGGAACATAATGCTGAAAGATCGATGGTGAGCTGCTTTCCCTCCTTCCGCCTCACCTTGTGCGTCTTGCGCATCTGCCGGTGGTGTTCCTTGAGCTCGTCGGCCGTCCATCGCTGCTGCTTTCCGTGCACCACGAGCGGCTTCTTGTTGACGGCAGGAGCCGCCGAGGCGACGGACAGGATGAGGAAAAGGAGAGCGAGAAGAGTCTTCATTTCGCTCGACGATCTCAAGGGAAGAGTGAGGAGCAGATCGTCCACGCGCGTTTTATACCGGGCGAAAGCGATCGGCGGGAGGGCGGAGTTGCTGCGTTGCTTTGTTGTCATCATTTGCCATCACGCGATCGACGAAATCAATTAGCGGTAAGCAGCCGAAGAATCCGATGACCGCTACACAGTCCGTAGTGTTCGAGTCCCATCGGTTGGCCGGTGGGTGCGGCCCTATTTGGGCGACATCCCCGCGTTTCCCGCCGGGTCTCCCGTCGCTCCTTATCGCCGTGCTCCGGGCGAAGTAGCCACCTCTGACGTCCTCGTACTTGATTGGGCGAGATAGAATGTAGTGAGGGCCCTTTTCAACGAAACGAACGGACGATCGCCCCCGGTCGGCCCATGAGAATGTCGAAAAGCGGAAGCTGATAACGACGGCCGTAAACCCAACAATTTCGTGCTGACGTCAATCGGCGGGTGGCTACGCCGAAAGGTTCACTGCAAGCCGGAATTCACCCAAACTGTATTGATCGACGAGATGGCTTGCTCGAATGGCAGAGAGCATGCGTGCGATCTCTTTGGAAGACGTACGGCGCTTCGGCTCCTTAAACGAATTCAATCAGAACGAGATCTTTTTGTTGGAGAACATCTCGTGTCTGTCCGCACGAAAACAAGCGGTGGAAGCCGACTGTTCTGCTGATTTGGTTTTTGCTCACCGACCGCTCGAAGTGATTCAAATGCGGGCGACGGGACTTCGTTGTTCGGTTTATTTCTGCCTTCGCCGGAATGCGGAGTGTTTTCTTGTTGCTGTCTTTTGTTCATGTGGTCGCCGAGTCGGGGATTCGCGTGGTCATCGAGCCGAAAGTGCAGCCGAAAACGATCAGCAGTGAGTTCTCTCCGTCTGTTCTCCCGTTCATTCATTTGTTCAGACGTCCAGCGCTTCATGTTCGCACGGAGCGGGACGATGGTGAGCGAGCCGCTTGACAACCACGACTTCCTTTACTACACGGGGCCCGTCCACGTGGGCACGCCGTACGCCCGCTTCGACGTCCAGTTCGACACGGGCAGCGACCTCCTTTGGCTCACGACGCCCGACTGCGTGGACGACGGGAGCGGCGGCCCGTGCACCGCCCAGAAGCAGCCGTACGACGTGCGGAGTTCACGGACGGGCCGCCGGACGGTGCGGAAGTTCGGGATCGGCTACGCGGACGGCTCGTACGCCGTCGGCCACTTCGCCCGCGATGTCGTCGGGGTGAGCGTCGAGCAATCGAGTCTCAACTAGCCAACCGAACTCCCATTCCTTTCAGCTCACAGCGGACACGACCAGAGGCGATGCCCGCGGCTTTCTCTTCGGAGCGGCGGACCACGAGCGCGGGATGAACGCGAGCGAGATGGACGGACTGCTCGGGCTGGGTTTTGCGCAGGACTCCTCGCCGAAAGGAGCGAACTTCTTGCGGTGGCTGGACGCCCGCTTCGTCTTCCACCCGCCCGTCTTCACCGTCTGGCTGCCGAAAGACCGCTGGGCGGCGGGCGCGATCACGTTCGGCGGCCTGAACGACGAGCAGTGCGGGCCCGTCCTGACGACCGTCTCGGTGGTGGGCGATACGCCTTTCTGGCAGTTCGAGCTGAGTTCCCTCCTTCCGCTACTTCCTCATTCTTTTTTCTGCAGATCTCGGCGGTCAAAGTGAGCGGAAGGGAGGTGCTGGGGGACGTTGTGGCGATCAGCGACACGGGTACCTCGCTCCTATTCGTTCCTCCCGCCGTCTTCGAGGCGATCGCCCGCGAATACCCGGTGGAAGGACCAATCGACCGCGGCGGAGCGGAAGTGCGCGGCCTGAAACTCGAACTGCAAGTGGGCGACGAATGGCTCGTGCTTGACGGCGTGGACCTTCTCACACCCGCCCACGACGAGTGCAAACTGGGAGTGCACTCGAGTGGCGGCGATTTGTTCCTTCTGGGCGACGTCTTCATTCGAAAGCATTGCCACGTGCACGACTACCGGCACAAACGTGTGGGCTTCGCTCTGGCCAAAGAAGAGGAATGAGCAGCCGCTTCGTGTGGGGAATAAACTTCTGTAATAAGTCGGTTGGAACGTTCTCGTCTATAGTCCGTTATGGCGTGGTTACTCAGCGTTAAAAGGAAAGCAAAGCCAACAAAAAAGAATGATTGTGTTAGGTGGGCAACGCGGTTTTTGTGTTTTGTTCATCAACGGTCGTTCGGTCACACGCAAAGCCAAAAGGCGAAAAGCACGCGTGTTTGAAACAAAACGACGTCCACTCGGCGTCTTTTCTTTCTCGTTTGAACTTGGAGTTCACGTCGCGAATGAGAAACTACGAAAAGCGACCATCTACTTGTTTATCAGGACCCGAAGAACTCGCTACAACACTTGTGCTCAAGTGATGTGGCTGAGCGGATGTGTGCCGGGAGATTCGGCCACCTTGAACCGATTGCAGCAGAGGAGGCGTTTGAAGAAGTGGACGACCGGCCGGCGGAAACACCCAAAGAAAAGGATGACGGTGAGGAGGTTGAACAGCGGCAGGAGAAAGACGAGCGGGGTGACGATTTCGTGTAAGAACGTGCTCGGCCGTTGGAGAACGGACGTGAGAAAAGTGGAGAAAAGCAGGTTGCCGTAGACGATTGCTGGGATCAGGAGCTGCAAACAAACAATTGAGTGGATGCCCTCACCCCTTCGTGCTGCTCACTTTGGCAAACAGGCTGTGCGAGAACTGCCTCAACATCTGCTTGCTCTTTTCGCTCATGTTCGCCGCCTGGTGCCGAATGAAGCGGACGGAAAGAACGGCGAAGAACGCGGCGAGCACGACTGGCAGAACGTTGAAGTAGTGGTTGAAAATCCAGATCGCGTCGTTCAGCTTGATCTCCTGCGAACAAGGATGAACAAAGAAGATCTGAGGCAACTTACTTCAGTGTTTCCAACCAACACGATCGCTCCCTCGTCGGTCCGAATCCACGACTGTCGCGCGGGATCCAGCAGTTCGTCCGACGCCTCATGAAACATGTGAAATCCCTGCGGCAGAGCAAAAAAGACAACTGAGAGAAGAGCGATGAACAGTCGAAAAGCATTCGGCGGGTCGCGTCTGCAATTACCAGTCGGTGATGATAGAGGAGTTGCGCTCACTGCCTGATCAGCTCAAGACGAAACCAAAACTCGAAGCACAGGAAGCCGCTCGACAGGGCGAACAAGCAGAGATTGACGCCGAGGAGTGCCCACTGGACGACCGGCGGCGTCGCGGAGATCGGACCTGCGAGCAAGTACACGACTTTCCCTTTGAAGTTGTTGATCCTCTGCAATGGTTGAGGGATTGTTCTGTTATGTTCCTACTGCTCACCATTTGCGTGAGAAAGTGGACGACCAAAACGAAAAGATCGATAAATGCGCCGAGCAGAAGAACGCGTTTGAACGGGCGGATCGAGCGGTCGGAGTGGAAGGCGATCAGAAAAAGGGGGAGAGCGGCCAGCAGCAGACCGAGCACGAGCACGATCCCGTCCCGCAGTCGGATGCGCTGGGCGGCCTCGCTGGACGGCGAACTCCAAGCGTTCAACTCGAACAAGTCGTTCATTCCTCAAGTGGGTGAAACAAACGAACGTCCCTCTTGCGGCCAAAAAGTCCTTCGCGTCCCTCGCTCCCACCCGCCTACAATCCGACGACCACTGGTCGGCCACGTGGGAACGCCGCTTCAAATTTGTTGCTTCTCGCCCAGTACCTCGAATTGCATGCAGCCGAAGCGTGGCCATCAAACTTCAAGCGACGTCATCGCGCCGGGCAGAAGCCAACAGTTCAAAGGTGAATGTGGAGCGGTCTTTTCTGCTTGCGAACGGTAGTCCTCCAATCACTCGTTTATTCTTTGTTCACGCACAAACAGCAGCAAGAAGACTAACGGAAGCGGGCGAGCAGCGCGGGATCCCACTCGTCCAGGCGGACGGTCGTCATGCCGGAGCGGCCGACCGGCACGGGAGTGGTGGGCCGCCAGCGGTTGGCGCGCCACTCGAACAGCTCGCAGTGTTGAATGACGCCCTTCGGGTCGCAGCCGGCGATCGCGAGCGGGTCGTCGCGCACGAGCGTGAAGCCGAAGTTCGAGCTGCAGCGACAAATGAGACCGAAACAAACCAATGGGAACGAACCGCACGTGGCCCATGGGCGCCACCTCGTTCCAGCGGCCCTCGCGCGGATCGAAGAACTCGACGCTGCCGGAGCGGCGGCTGCCGTCGTGCCCGCCGGCCACCAGCACGACGCCGCGCGTCTCGATGGCCGCCGGCGCCGTGCGGCGGGAGCGCATGCGGGCGGCGAGCGGCGTCCAGTGGCCGCGCTGCGGTTCGAACACCTCCGCCGAGTCGAACGCCGTGTCCCCGTCGAAGCCGCCCACCAGCAGCACGCGGCCGTCCATCCACACGCTCGCCGCATCGCTCCTGCAACGGCCATCGAACAATGGAAAGAGAGGGGGGCCAACCGGCAGAAGTTGAGCGACGGCAGCCGCTCCCAACGGCCCGCCTCGTCGCCCAGCACGAACATCTCGGTGGTGCCCACGCGCCGCTCGCCCGTGTGCCCGCCGGCGAGCAGCAGGCGGTCGGCGCCGACGGCCGTCAGGCTCGCGTAGCAGCGCGGTGAACTCAGCTCCATTTCGGGCATTTCGGTCCATGACTGCAAAACAAGCGGGAGTGGAGGGAAAACGGGAGAACTCACCAGTTTGCGGAGGTCCACGCAGAAGACGCGCCGGCTGAACTCCGTGTGACTCCCGAACGTGCCGCCTGCCGCAAACACGCGATCGCCGAGGCGGGCGGCCGCGTGGAAGGCGACGGCGGGGACGTCGAGCTCATCGCTGGGCGGCAGGGAGCGCCACTGGTCGGCGTACGTGTCCAAGAGGGCCGTCTGGCGGATGGGCGCGTTCGCCCCCCAGCCGCCCAGCAGGAGGACCGCCGAGAAGGGCAAGCGGTCGGGCGGCGGCTCCCACGCCTCCAGCGCCTCCACTTCCGCCCGCAAAGCCGCCCGCCGCCGGGGATTCGCCCGGCCGGCCGCCTCGTACTTGGCCGCGTTCATCTGCAACGAGGAGTAGAAGGGAAATTCCTGACAACTCACTTGAAGCCACTCGGCGACCATCCGGCGGTCGATCTCCGCACTGGAGTTCACGCGCGCGTCCAGCAGGCGGCGGAGTTCGGCGGCGCGCAGGAAGCGGAGGGCGCCCATCTTGGCGACCGCGTGGAACTCGGCGATCAGCAGGCGCCACACGCGCTGCGCGACGGCCGGCCACGAGTGTTCTGAACGGGAAAAGCAGTCAATTAATGGGCAGTCGGAGAGGACTCACGAATGCGATGCCAAACGAAGACCGCCGACTCGGCGCACGCGCGGTGGGCGGCGGCGGCGGCGAGCAGGAGCTGCGGCCCGGCGGCGTCCAGCTCGGTGGCCGCGTCGTGCACGTCGAGCAGCACGTGCAGGGGCCAGGCGGTGCAGAAACGGGCCGCCAGCTCGACGGCCGCGCAGTCGGCGGCGTGGAGCAGCGCGAGCAGGAGGGCGAGCGGGTGGCCGCCCGCGTTCACGACCGCCGGCTGCTGCGGATCCGCCCGAACGACGAAGCGACGTTCCATTTCGGCACTGCAGCGGACCAACAGCGCGCGCTGCACGCCGAAGCGGACGCCCTCGACCGCCTCCACGAAGTCGTCGGCCTGCGGGAAGACGAGCGGCGCGGGCGGGCGGCCGTCGCGCAGCGCTCGCAACGTCCGCTGCTCGTGGCCGCGCACGACGAGGCGGCGCGGGTCCTCGCTGGGCGGCACCTCGACTTCCACGCCCCGCGCCATCGCCCACACGAGCCGCCCGACGGCCGCGAAGAAGGCGGCGTCCCGCGAGTCGTCCAGCTGCAAACGGGCGGTCACTTCCGTTCTCTCCCCTCCGCTCACCATCGCCGCCCACTTCTCGAACTCGTTCTCCGTCGACGAAGTTTGGAGCATCCCGCAGGAACACGGCCGACTCGTTCGGGAAGTGCGGAAAAGCAGGGAGAACAGAGTGAGCGTTTCGAACAAATGAGACGAGTTTGCATGAGGCGACCTTCATTCATTTGTTGCGGGCTGCTCGATTACTTTGTTGCGACCGCAAAGAGCCGGAAGAGTGGTCGAAGTGGGAACGACACAACGGAATCAACCATCGACAGGAAAACGATTTACAATACGCGCCACATGAGCATCGATTTGTTACCGACGATGTACTCCTCTGCTGCGCCAGCTGAAAACGCGCACTTGTCGGCTGGCAGGTGGACCGCTGGGCGGTGAGCCAACTGCCGCGCGTCCTCCGACGAATCGAGAACCTGAAGGGCCGGAAGGGACCGCTGCTGCAGCTGTTTGCCCGCCAGATGATCGAAACTGTTCCGCTTTGTCCTTTTCGGCCGAATCGTAGCCAAACAATACTTCCAAAGGACCATCCGTTCGAAGCAGTAGCAGGAATTCCGCTTGTTTGCGCATTCGAACGGCCAAACGACCGGCGGAAATGACGGGAGTGATGCAAAAGAAGCCATGTGCCCAATTTACGTGCGTATACTTGATCTCTTTTTTCCGATTGACGCCGAGCCTACAGACGGGAACTAATCGGAACAGTTCGTGGAGCGGCAGCTAGACAAACAGGCGCGTGAAGAGCGGTGCGGCCAGTTGATCGAAGCGGTCGGCTGCCTTTGGTGGTCGTTGTTGCCGCTTGCGCGTTAACTGTCACTGAGCAAACGGTGGCCGTATGGCCGTCAGCGTTGACCTCAATTTAGAATCCCGCCCTTCCCCACTCATGAACCTCATAAAAGCACGTTTTTGATCATTCGTTCGGCATTTAAACGGTGGCTGCAACCCATCTGCTATTCACAGCAATCGAACGAAAGAGAATGACCGGAGCGAGGGTGTTCTTGCTGTTGGCATTGGCCAGAGTCGCGGTCCACGCGTCTATCGTGACCGTTCCGCTCTACAACTTCCACGACGTCGTGTACCGCGGAGACGTCTCGGTGGGCACTCCGCCGCAGAAGATCTCGGCCGTCTTCCACACCGGCTGCACGTTGACGCGTTTCCCCAAGAATGGCTGCGTGGCCGAGGGTCGTTTTCCGGACGCTTGCAAGACGAACACCTACGACCCGGCCGCTTCTCGCACCGCCCGCGAGCAGGTGTCGCGGACGTTCGAGGTCACGGAGGTCGAATACACGCATTTCGGTAGCCGCGGCGAGCAATTCTACGACACGCTGGGCGTAAGCATCGATCAAAAGAGAACGTACGGTTATTGATCGTTGCTTTTAGTTCACTGACCCCAAGCGACAGTCCACGTTGACGCTGCGCAACGCCAATGTCGGCGCCGCTACAAAAGTTTGGGCTTTCGATCACGCCGTGGTCTGCCTGGCACATCGAACCAACGGAATGCCCAACGGAACATTCACGGATCTCGTCAACAGCCGCCAGTTGGATCGTCCGTGGATGACTGTGGTGTTGAAGAAAGCGAACGGCATCTCGGCCGACGGTGGCGCCATCACGTTTGGCGGGCACGACAACGAACGCTGCGAGCCGGTGGTCCACTGGACGCCCGTTGTGACCGGCTCGTTCATGTGGCGGTTCGGCCTTACTGCTTTTGCCATCAACGCGTTGCAGTACGGCAGCACGCGCTTTTTGGTGAACGTCGACACGGGCAACTCATACGTGCATATTCCGCGCTGGTACTGGCCGGTCGTGAAGCAGCAGCTGAAGATCACCAAGCGTGGCGCCTATCACACAGTTCCGTGCAACTCCAAATTCCACCTCACGTTCGAGATTGACGGCCATCCGTTCCCTGTGACCGAGGAGCACCTCGTCCTCAACCAGCAGATCGACGGGCAATGCGTGGTCGCGTTGAAGGAGAACGAGTACCGCAAGGAGATTTTCGTTCTCGGTTCCGCCTTCTTCCGCGCAGCTTGCGTGATCCACGACCTTCAGAACGAGAAGCTTGGATTTGCCCACCACCGAAAACACTGGCAATGAGCCGTCTTCTTGGTGTCCGACCGCTTCGATCACCCAGTAATACCAATAATCAATATCGAGCTAATTTCCCGAGATCAACGCTGAATAAACAAGTGAATGCCAGAGCCGAGACGAGGCAGAAATGCCGCCAGTAAGGGGCCAACAAATCGTAACATTCATGTGTTCCGAAGAATGTACGGACGAATCTGGTAGCTGATGTTTATTGCCGCAGTCAAGCAATGATTCGACGGAACTCTTCAAAGTATTTGTCCGTAGGATTTGCAGGAGCGACGGCCGCGGTGGTCGAGCGGATCCGATGGAAGATGCAAAGACTGACGAATTGGAGGAACATGCCGCCGGTGCGGGCCAAATTTGACGTTTCTTTTACCAAGGCCTCCTCGCCCACCGACAGGCCGCCGGCCAGCGAGAGGTACCAAAACGTGTAGGTGATTTGCAGCACATAGAAGACGGAATGGGCGAGTGAGAAAGGAAGGATGAGCCCCATCGAGATCTTCGACTCGTGCAACAGAAATGAGCGCGTCAGCGTGTACGAATTGCCGATCGACCTGCAGATCTTTGTAATTAATCATTCAATTCTCATGATCGCATGCCGATAGTAATGAACGATCCGCCGTCTGTTCGCGATCAACAGCCACGCATCGCCCGCCGTCACCAGACAGTCGAGAGTGATAGAGAATGTGTTGATCTGCCGAGAGCGCTGTTGACCGAGAGTGCGGTTGCTTGTGACGCCCGGGCAGTACGGGCTGTCAGGAAAGGAAGGGGTGGCATTGAAGTGGACGTAGACGTAGGTGTAGGACAGCGCAATTTGTAATCGATCCAACAATCACTGCTAACTGTAGCGTACCAATAAAAAACACAAGACAAAGCCCAGCCACCGGCCTGTCGATCGACGCCCGTTTGAGCAGACGGCGATGCCACGTTCCAACAACAAAGCGGCGTGCCAGAGCGGAAAGACAATTGTATTCACGCCCACGATTTGCATGTAAGCGACGTAGCAGGAATACCCGCTCCAGACGTACGAGCAAGCGGGCACGTTGCGGAGGATGGTGACCTAAACACATGAAGCGTCGTTTTTTGCGTTCTGTCTATTCGGCTTACCAGTCGATACCCGCAGACCAGAAAAGTGTTTAGAAACCCCACAAAGTAATACGTAATTCCCATCCACAAGACCATCTAAACAATTAGCTAATGCTGAAACATCCGTCCGTTCAGCACCTTCAAGTTCACGCCAACTACTCTAAAGACTCGTTGGACGAACGGCGTCCGCAGGTAGGCGACGACAGCGGCGGCCGTGAAAACGGCGAGCAGCAAGTGGGCAGTGTTCACGATCACGATCTTCCCCGATCGATTGATGTCGGCCGCCAATTCACACAACGCGGCAGTCGGGGCGGCCATTTGAGCAAAATGAAGGCAAAAGACGACTTCCTTGCCGCTTGTGCGCCACCCGCCGACCACAATCCGTTCTTTTTGTGCTCTGCGGAAGGAACCACAAAACGTGACTGCAGTCTGCCGCTCAAAACACAAAAGACGATGCTTCTTGTTCCCTGCGACGAGTTGTAGCCGGAAAAAAGTGCGATAAACAGAGATCATAACAAGAGCGAGGTCGTGTGGAAGTTGGAAGATTCATCTCTACAAGATTTTGATAGTAGCTCAAGTTGGCGATCCTCTACGATTGGGTTATGTTCTCTATGCAAACAGTAGCCGAGAATTAATCAACTGCCGTGTGTTTATTTGCACCTCTTGCTGAAGATGTGCCTTGAACGACTCCGCTCGTTTGTCGCGCAACGAGCGCTTGATGTCCGGCAAGCCGGCGCTCACCTCCGTTTCCACGCCGCACTCATTCTGGCTGCGCAGGATGCGGTAGGTGCCGTTCCCGCCCCTGCAAACAAAACGGTTGAAGCAAACGGGAGAAAGCGAACTAATCGGCACCGAACAGGTTGGCCACCTTCCGGTAGGGCCTCTCGTTTTCCGTCTGCCCGTAGCCCACGATGCGGACAGCGAGCGCGCCCAAGTAGTCGCCGGTCACGCGGCGATACACTCCGCTCTTGCACGCTTAAAAATCCTCGTACAAAACCACATCGGTCACGATCGGCCTGTTCGTGATCAGTTCGGCGATCATTGCGTCCACGTCCTCCTCAAGGAAGCCCATCGACTTGCCGAAGTAGAGGTCGTTCGCGTACGGTTGCAAAAAAAGAATTCATTTGTGCGTTGTGTGCGGGAGGACGGCGAATCTCGTCCGTGTAAGCCGGCTGTCACTTCTGCACACGCGTGACGTCGTTTTGTCGGCTATTCGAATGTCGCGACAGTCGGGTGAATTTGCGTCCGGGATCTGCAAAAATGAGTGAGAGATAAAGTGAAGGAAAGATTTGCTGTAAGGGCCGGGCTTGCAGCCCGTGTCCGCCGTTTAGTTGCCGCTTGCAGGCCATTTGTCGGCGAGCCAACGACCGGCGGGCGTTCGTCAACGCTCACCTCGGATTAGAATCCCGCTCTTCCTCACTTTTGACTTTCATGAGTCCGCTTTTGATCGTATGTTCGGCGTATTTAGACGGTCGCTGCAACCTGCCATTCAAAGCAAAAAAGCACGCTCGCCCTACAGTAGTTCTCGGGCAGCGGACGAGGGAAGCGTCCCGTGCAATCAAACCGTCTAGTTTGCGTTCACCTTCGGCCAGCGGAACATCACGATCACGCCCGCCGAGTACGTGGACCGCACGAACGAGAAGGCGGAAGCCACATGAGTTTCTTCGACTTTGACGACGTCCAGTTCGCCGTCCCCACCACGACCTTCAATCGCTATTGCCTTCTGTTCAACTACGCAACGCCCGAACTGGGGTTCGCCGACCGCCTCAACCAGTGAGTGTGTCGATTTCATTAGTGTTCGTCACCAGGATAAATCACGTACGCAGGCTGGGTGTGCCGTTTGGCCAAAAGAAATATGTAGTCTTTAATCAATCCCCCCGTAAAGGCGGAAAACCGGGTCGTTTGTCAGTCCCCTTCGCGCTCTCAACTTTTTAGCCGTTGCTCCAATCGAGCTGAAATTTTTTCTGGCTAGAGGAAGTCGCATGCGCGAAATCCGAAAATGTGCATTTCGACCGTCGGCGGGCACGTTCAACGTTCCGTGCCGACGTTTCGCGCCGTACCGTTCTCCGCGCACGGCCAAATTCACCCGACATGTGGACGAAAAGATGCACCTTGGAACGAGGAACATTTCATCAGTTGACGGCATCATCAGGAAATGTCGTTGAAGAAAGTTGTGATCGCTCAAATACGAAAGCTCCAAGCGAAAAATCGAAGAGGTCCACACTCGAACGCGCCGTTCTCGGCTCACGGAATTTTATTCAACAAACAAAAAACCTACCACCTAGAAAAAGGTTGTGCGCATCTTTTAAGCCGGCATTTGTGCTAACAGGAGTTGCCGGAACCTCAGCGGTATGGACAGAAAAATTTGTGTCAGTTTGAAAAGTTGTGCAAAAGTCAAATCGTCGTTCTCGTCGCACACTTGACGTCATGACATGAATGTGGGCTCGTTCGAAAGCGCAGAATGCGCTCTTTAAGACGGCGTACATGCGGCCGTGCCGGTTTGGACCACTTGGCCCATGCACTCGTGCAACCGCAAGGCACAAAATCGCGCAAACAGCGGGCGGGTTTGGCGAGGAGTGGACGGATTCTCCTGAAACTTGGCTGAAATGTCGAACGTGTAGTTGCCCTTATAATCACCGTTTCTGATTTTTCAAAAACTTGGTTGCCGTAAAGTAAGAAGACGTTATCTGATGGAGCTGCACACGCCGGCTTCGCGCCCGGTTTCTACGGGTGCCGCAAGCACCACTTACTTTTTCCGCTTGCTGCGACCAAAACAGATTGTTGGGCGTTGTTTGCAGATAGCAGATAGCGGTATGCGCGTCGCCGTGCGTGAAAAATGCATTTGCAAACGGCTCTTTTGTTCCCATTTGTTCTCCTTTGTGGCGTGATAAGAAAATGGACTAAGCAGGCTTTCTTTTGTGCACAAACTGCTAATTTGCCGAGTTTTATTTAAACCAAAACGTGAAGCGCGAAGCGGCGTTTTTCGTTGTGACGAGGACTCGGTTAGTCGAACAAAATCGACAACAACATTCCATACGCACCAGTCTAACGACACCCTTAGCTGGGGACGGCGCGAAGCGCCGTCAACCGCTGGTGCAACAACATTTCTGTTCCGCTGCTCGCCTGTTTGGGCTCTTGTTGCCCCGCGCGTCAACTCGTGGCGGTTCATACATCACGCACGGATAATTAAATTGCCGGTTTCATTGCCGTCCGCAGCACGAAAACAACAGAAACTTACGGGAAGAAACGAGCAAGTGGAGTCGGTCGGAGGTCGTGGCGGGCGGTTCCTCCAGAGACAAGTCCGAACTCCAAAAGCACTCGTCGGTCGTCAAGAATGATGAACTGGCGGTTGTTGTTTGAGTGCTACGAGATTTGCATTGCGTTAATTTCTGTTCTGCTAAACCTTCTAGTCGTCTACTTGTGCCTCTTTGGGATCTCCAAGGAAATGGTCGTGTACCGCGGCTTTCTGATTTTTGGAGCGATCATTGACTCCCTGTATGCGTTTGTTTCGGCTCTTATGAACGTTGTGAGCATGGATCACACAAAAGAAATCTATGCTCTTTCGTTTAGGTGGTTGTTGAGCGGGGAACTCGTCTGATCTTCCTGCTGGTGTCTCCCGTGTTGCCGTCGACCGACTGGTGGGCGGTCGTGGGGATGTGCTCATGGGGCGTGTTGGTGCTTGCAATGGTCGGTTCAATGCTACTTAACCAACAGTTGCTACTCCAACAAAGGTCGTAAACGTGTGCCTGCAGTTCGTCAACCGAACGAACATCATCTGCTACGACGGGCGGTTCTCCGATTGGCACCTGGCCGCCTTCTTCCTCTTTTTTGTCTCGTGGACCACCGCTCACGTGATGTCTGTGGGCGTCGTGTTTGACCTCCGCTACGACCCGCAGACGGTGCAGGAATTAAAAGAAAACCCGATCTTCGCGGACTTCGAGATCCCTCGGTACATTGGAGGCGACACGGTGGGCAGCAGAGAAGGGCGGATGACCGATTGCTTGCTTTCAGCACTCCCTGGCCGTCGTCCTCAACCTTGTGGACGCCCAGTTGATCATGGCGACTGCTTACGGAATCGTGGGCGTCTGCGAGTTCAAAATCCGACGGAAACTGCGCGATGGTCGCGAGCATTTGCGGTTGGCCACCATCAAAATCCAGCGGCAGCTCTCCCGCATTCTCAGTCTCCAAGTAGGTTCTCTTATTTTCTGAGTGCATTGTCGTTCAGGCCCTCTCGCCGATTGTGAGTCTTGTGATCCCGATCGGGATCTCGTGCCTTCTGCCCGTCCTCAACGTCTCGTTCGGATGGCTCCCGCTCTTTGCGAAGCTCACCATCGGCATCACGCCGCTGCTTAACCCGCTGATCGTCCTGTTCGCGGTCCCCCGCTTCCGAAAGGCCCTCATCCGCATCGTTTCGTTCGGGAAAACAACAAAAATAATTTCGATCTTGAATCCGACGCCCCGGCGGCAATCCACGAATCAGTGAACAGTTGCTGGCCGACGCATAAATGCTTTTCGTAAAGAACACAAGTTTCCTATAGGCAATTATGGCTACAGAGTGCGATCAATGCGTTTATTCATCAAGTCTTTTGACAATCAAAAAAGCGTTTACTGGTTGATTGCAGTCGCGAGGCCGACGGTCTTCGTTTCGTAGTTGTAGAGGAGGCACAGGTTGCGGAGAGTGGTGACCGGCAGGGCGTAGTGGGAGTCGCTGTCCGCGGGGGGGGGAGGAAGTCGCACTGGCCGCTCGGCGTCTCCGTCGACTTGTCCATCAGGTCGGCGGCCGCCACGCGAACGTCCACGCCGCCGATCGAAAAGACGAAGTCGTCCGCCCAATCGCAGGGGACGGTGGCCGTCTTGCTCGCTTGCCCGCCGTTCATCAGCAGGACGACCGACGAGAAGACGGCCGACGGGAGTTCCATGTGGCCGCTCGTCAAGTGGAAGAAGGCGTCGCCGCCCGACCCGAACGTGTACTGGGCAACGGACAGCCTGAACGGTCGATCAATTGATTGAGGGCGTGGAGAAGAGGGCTCACTTGTCTAATCGAACCTGCCAGTCCACGAGCAACGAGAACTCTTTCGGGATTTCCACCCAGTCGTTCGCGCACTTCGCCGGCTGCCGGCCGCTCAGCTGGAGCGTTCCGTCTAGGGGGTCGTCGCGCGTGTTCACCGCCGGGATGTTGCAACGGAAAACGGAAGCAACTTTGCGCGGAAACAAGGGAGCTGCGGGATGATTTCACATTTTGAAACAATAAATTGTGCGGTGGAATAGTTTGCAAATGTCTAGCAACGTTTTGCGCTTCTTTTATCAACCCGCTTGCCTCAAGAAGCCTGCTTTTTGCTGTCGATTTTACCGCATGTTTGCCCGCTTTCGGAAACACTCACCGCATTCTAAAGTTTTCTTTGGACGTTCCTTTTTCGGTTAGTTTTTGCATTTGTCGCGGTTTTTTCGCTATTCTCTCACTCCAAATCGTTCCACGACAAATGCATCCCGAAGATCCGTGGGTCATTGCTGATGGCCGCCTTCGTCATGTGAGTTGATTTCACGACTGAAGTTTGACTTTTGACCTCACGCTCCTCTTTTCGTTTCAGCGCTTTCTGGACGTGTGCGTTCTTCCAGTGCGTTCGCCAGTACCGATCACTCTGCCACCACTTTGACTCGTCTTCCGATGACTGCAGTCAAGCGTGATCCACTCGTGAGCGTTTGCTCTTTTAAATAAGAACGATGTTCACTGACTTGATGATTCGTTTTTGAAGCTTGTTGGCAAACGGAAAGACACCGCTTCTTATCGGCTTCTTGTATTGTGTCTTCCGTGCTTCCGCTCTCGTTTGTGGAACGAAAAGACAAGTTTTCTAACCGTTTTAATCGTACGTTTTCGACGCATTCGTGTTGCTCAAAGTCGTTAAAATCGTCACGATCGTGGGAACGTACGGTAGACACCAAAACACGCTGCTCAACTATTAAGATCACGTCCCAAGCACAAGAACATGCGGACGGATCGGCGGGATCAAATGGAAGCGATCGATCACGGCCGTCCGCCGGACGTCAGCGCCATCTCGTCAGTTTTGATTCGTGGCGTGTGGACGGACAAATTGGCCGCCCGTTCGTTCGGCAATTTGCGGGTCGGCGGGATGAAAGACCGGGCGCCCTTTTAGCCGCTCACCTGCCTGCACACGTGATCCCTCCGTCGGATTTTTGATCGTTCGACTCGAGAACTGCGTCAACAAGCAAATTGCCGATTGCTTGATCTTTGCGGATAAATTACGGCAATTCCGCGCGAAGGTCGAAAAGAACCATGCAACCAAAAACCGAGCCACAAAGTAGAAGTCAACCAGCTTTGATCCTTTGCTTCTCTGCCTGTTCTCTACCGTCCAGAATCCTTCTCATGTGGCTGTTTATTGTTCGCACTTGACCGTATTTACAGTTCAAAGTATGTACAGTCTATTCGCAGGATGATTAAAGCAGGAAAGAGTCAGTGAGAATTACATCAGTAGAACGAACAAGATGCTTCTGGCTGCTTACTTGTCCAGCAGTCCGTTCCGCTTCATGTCGGCGAAGGCCTTGTCAAAGACCTCCTCCCACTCGGCCTTTTGCTCGGCGGTCGTGGACTCGACGAGGTACTGCATGGCGATCAGGAAAGCCTCCGTCACTTTCTGCAAGCAAAGGAAAGTGAATGGAAGAGAGCGGAAGCTGGAGAGCTCACGTGGAACTCGCGGAGCGGGACGTCCAGCCGCTCGAAGTCCTCCTTCAGCTCCTCGAGAGCTGCTTCCCACTTCTGCTCGTCCGGCAGGGCGGCCGGCAGCTTCAGGATTCCCTCGAGCAGGCGGACGGCGCAGATGGCGAACGTGGGCGAGCCGGCGACCTCGTTGAAGCCGAACTTGTCGTACTGCTGGTTCAGCTCCGGGTGGTGGGCGAACAAGCTGCAAACGAATGAACATAAAGGAGAGGGCGCGGAACTCACTGCGTGAAGAACTCATGGGTGGCTCGCTCGTCCACCGGAAACTGCTCGGCGTGCTGATTCAACAGCTGTGAGTCGACCACCATCGTGCTTCTCTCGAATTTCGTGGAGTGACGGCGCTGGTACTTGAGGACGAGACGGGCGACGAAACGTTTCAGCGGCGACGTCTTGAGCGACTTTTTGGTTGCACGTTAAAAGAGGATCGTAGATCTGAAACGAGCAGTGGTGAACGGGTGGACAAGAAAAGGAACGCGGATCGAAGCCATCAAAACGCGGAAAGCAGTGGACATTTGCATTGTACAGGTCCCCTCTTGCCACTTCGGCTTTTAACCGCTGTCTGGAGTTCAGAAACCAATCTCCGACCGGCAGGAACACGTCGCGTGAGAAAACAACACGAGCCGCAGGCAACCGGGGGACTTGCGGGAGGCGGAGCCAAAAGGCGGCTATTCGAGCTTGCCGCCTGCAGCCGAACGGCGAGCGGAGCGTTTGGGACAAGGAGGAGTTCAAGAATCACGTTGCTCCTGCTCCCGCCCGCCTGATTGCTGCTTGTTGTTTGCTGGGGACGTGTGAAGAGAACATTTCGTTGCGGGCGGGCGCCAATTGTTCTGCCGAACGCCCAACTGTTCGCTCCGAGCGGGCGGCGGGTGATCTCCGCATTGACGGCCGATGGCAGGCGGGAGTCAAAAGAGCAAGTGCCAACGATCTTTTTTGATCCTGCCAGCTAAATCGAGACGTTTGACACCCACAGCGAGCTTAATTGAGGTCACGCCCGTTTATTTTCGTCTCGGCGTTGTTTTCGCACAGCGTTTTGCAACGACAATCGCTCGAATTGTTTGAACGAACGGCGGAAAGCAAACGAACACGTGAGAAATTCGACCGCCGATCGTCGAACTCCGCCGGCTGGCGACCAAAACACGAACACAATCGCCGCATTCCTCATCCCGATCGAATTACCCACTCAAACGTCTCGTTCGTCTGTCGAAAGCAAGTGGAACTGAGATGAGCGGAACGTTGTAGCGACGTGAACCTTGTTGTTCGGTCGAAAATCACGTCAAGCGTCGAATTACCGACGACTTTTGATCCCGACGGTTTGAAAACCGAAATATCGTATTCGCCCGAAGAATCCGATGGATGAACGCCGAAAGAAGTAAAAATGAAGTCTAGGCAATAAAACAACAGGTCGCAAGTAGTGATTGGACTTTTCACAGGAAATTGGATCGAATTTATGGGCTTCAGCCCTCACAAGGGGTTTTGTTGTGCAGTCGTAAAGACAAAGCGGTAGCCATTAACAAGGGCACGCAACGAACGGAAAAAAGCGGAAGCCAACCGAAAACGGGGCTTGACGGCAATCGATAAGCCTCATCCGAGCGACGAGAAGCAGTAAAAACGGAACGAGACGTTTTAGTAAACGAACTCTTCAGTTTCTTTCAAAACGCTAACTTGTTTGTTACTCGCAACGGAGAGCCAAACACGTTGGAGTACCGTTCGCCATAACGCAAAAGTACTTGTAACTTGATTTCGACACCGAGGTCCAAAAGCACAACCGGTGGAGCCAAGACGGCTTGTTCTCAAAGAACTGCTTGCTTGTTCACCTTTCGCCGATTTTCCTTTTTGCATCCGAACGCAAACGATGAACGAAGAGTTGGAGCGGTCGATCGCCGTAAGTCTGTCCACTGACGGGCAGATTCAAGTTTACGCAATTGCGCTGCACGTCTTCCTTTTCACGAGTCTCTTGACTTCGTTGTTGGCCGCGTGGGTCATTCTGAAGGCCTCGCCGCCCTTGATGGTCGGCTACAAGTGGCTCCTCCTTTACCAGGTCGTCTGGAACTGCCTGTTCGATCTTCTGCTTTGTTTGTGGCAGCCCGTACGAGCCGAAAGAGTGATAGAAATGCCGATTCGTTTTCCAGGTCGTTCTGCTGCCCACGTGGTGCGTGTACTCTTCTTCTTTGCTTTTTCGTCAACAATCTCCTCACTACTCACGTTGGTTGATGACCGCCATCTTCGCTTGCGGAATGGGCAAGGTTTGCTCTTGCAAAGATAATCGGTAAAGAAGAGGTTGCAGGCTTGTGCGCTATGTTTCGCTCTTGCACAGCGAGCGGTTGCTGCTCTTGAAGAATCGAATATTCTCGTTCAATTGTACTCCAAGGTGTGGCCTTACGGCCAACTGGTTGCTTTCCTTGTAGTGCAGGGTATCTGCTTGGTATCTCGCTTATCTTTACTGCCACAACTCCGCGTGATTTCAGAACTTCATTCACATAAGCGAGAACGGCTACACCGAAAGCAAGACGGTCTTCGAGCAAACGAGCCCGTTCATGCGCGATTTGTTCCATCGCGAGAGTACACTCGTTTGTTTGAGTGCAACCCACAAGTCGTACGGAGCAGCGGCTTTCGTGTTCGCTGTGGCCTGCGCGGGACTGTCGTTCATTGGAGTGGCCGGCGTGTACACGGTGTTCAAATTGCGGAGGAAACACCGCACTCGGCAGATGCACGTGAACACCTACCGCCTTCAGTCAGTCCTCCGCTCTCCTCCCCGCATCCAATTTGTTAATTTAGGAACGTGTTGATCGTCTCCTGCTTGTCTCAACTGTTGGGAGCTGCGGTCTTCTTGGCCGCTCCCGTTTTTTCGATCACCTGCTCGCTTATTTGGACACGCCGCGAGCGAACGGTTGGGTCCTCCTGGCTGCTGCCGCCGCTTCCTTTCATTCGACCGTTGACTTCTTTCTCATGATCCTCATCATTCGGCCATATCGCGTGTATTTGTGGCGTCTGGCTACCTGCTCCAAGAACCGCGTGGAAGCAATGCACGTGTATTCGACCGGTCGGAGTCGCTCGATCTTTCTTCCACCGAAATGAAGCGTCGATCGTGGTGAGTGGTTTGTGTAATAGTTTTCTTCTGTGAAACACGGACGCTAGGTCACTGTTCGTCATCGGAAAGCATCAAAGGACAGAATTCGAAAGAAACGTGAAGGAGCGAACACAAGCGCGCCGGACCAGACAACGTACTCGTCGCCGTCGTTTCACCTGCGACAGTCAATCATCGACGCGAAACAAATGTCAGCTGACTGCATAATCACTTGGCATTCGGAAGCGGTGAGTTCTCGTAAACGGAAGGAGCTCGTGATTCGGTTAGAGTGCGAACTGAAGAAGTGGAGCGCGCTCACTCGATTAGTTCGGAAAGAAACCTTAGCAAGTGTAGTTCCGTGTTGCAAGTTCTCTCTTTATTTTCGTTCTTCGTTTTAGTGGCGATGGTGTTGCTGTCTTACCTCGTTCTTCATTCCGGCGTGTACTTTGCCGAACTGCTGAGCCTGTTTCTAAACTCCGTCGTCATCTATTTTGCGTCGACTGAGACGAGCAAGGACCTACAGGTAGGCGGCCGACCGAATAAAAGAAAGAAGGCTCATCATCACGATTTGCAGCAATACAAGAGTCTGTTGTTCTTGAACGCCTTGGTGGACTACACGTGCACTTTCATCTCCGTGTTCAACAACGAGACACTCGAGATCACGAACGGGCTGTGGGTTCACGTTCTTGGTTATTTTCTTTTCGGTTTCAATCAGTCAAAGGTTCGTTTAGGCGCCCCAGCCCGATGGTTTCCGAAGCCGTGGCATTTCCTCTTCGCTGGGATGTACTCTTTCAAGCTTTCGGTTCGTTCGCCTTTTCACTATCGATTCTCTTTTTCTAATGTGTTCAGTTCAACTTCCAATCGCTACCGATCCAGTTCTTCATTCGATGGTAGCTGCATGAATCCTCCAATCGATCGCTCATTTCTTCAGGAAACTCGTGTGCAAAGGACGGGATCTTTCGACCTGCCGCCTGTTTCTGTTGTTCCTGTTTGCTGCCGTCAGTTCCTCGTGGTGGCTGCTGAACTTTGGCGCTTGCTTCTACGTCTCTGATCACAAGTTCACGGACCACACCTTTCTGAAGGGCAATCCGTTCATCTACAACCACTGGAATGAGCATCCCACTCTCCTGGTCGCTGAATTGGTTTGTTGCAAAAGAGTAAAGATTATTCTGCTTCGTTAAGAACACGCTGCCGATGCTGGTGATGATCGTGCAAACGGTTGTCGTGGGAAACGTCATCCTTTTCGCGATGATCGTCTTCTTTTCGTATGCGACCGTCCGCAAACTCGAAGAGTTGCGTGAGCACATGACCGATCGAACTCGTCGACTGCAGGTTGGAATGAGGTCAAACAGATTGTTGAGGAGGTCGTTCATTTGCAGAGTCAAATGAACAGAATGTTGTTCTGGCAAACGTTCACGCTGTTCGCTTGTGCCTGCATTCCGCTGGGCGTGATGGTCTTTGCGATGGCCACCGAGTATGAGCGGCCCGGACTAGGCACACTCCTGAACACGATCCTCACCTTCCTGCCGGTAAGTAAGCGTGAACCACACCTCACAATAAGTTCTCGTTGCAGTGTACAAACGCAATATGCACGCTGGTCTGGGTCAACAAGTTTCGCCGGCGCTTCCTGGCCGCCTTCTTCCCGTTCTGGCGCCAATCAACAGTCGGCAACCAAGACACTACTTCCACCAACTTTTAGCGCATTCGTCGTCTACCTTTTGTCCAGTTTATCCAATGTTCAACATTAAACAAGCACAACAGCCAACATTAAGCGATCGCCGTTCGGAGGCTCCAACGGGTTATTTGAAGAATGTACTTTACTCATTTATTTCGACCCGGTAATCAGCTCGCGAAACTTGTGTTTTGGATGGCGTAAACACGAGCCGATCGGATGCGCTCGACGCAAAAGAAGACCTTGAGGAAGCGGACGACCGGCCGGCGATAGACGCCGAAGAAAAACAGAAGGCAGAGCGAGTTGAAGGCGGGCAGGAAGACGACCATCGCGCCCGCGAGCTTCTCCAACAGTGAGAAGTCCTTTCCGAAATAGCGAGAAAGCAGCGAGGCCAGCGGGACCAGGCAGAAGAGGAAGAGCGGGTACGCGACCTGCACAGTCGATCGATAGAGCTTCCTCATTCTGCGCTCACCTTGGCGAACAACAGGCGAGAGAATTGAGGGAGAAGCAGTTTGTAGCGCTCGTTCAGGTGGCGCGATTGTCGGCGTAAGTAGCGGACAGAGGCGACAGCGAAGAAGGCGGCCACGACCACCGGCAGCACGTTCACAAAGTGGTTGTAAAAGCGCATGAATTCGATTAGCGGAAACTTCTAAAACGAGCCATGTAAAAAGTACATCCGAATCTTCTTGAGACCTCAACATCCGACATCAAAACGATGCGGCCATTGCTGCACACCCAAGATGACTGACGGTTTTCGGTTAATTGAAGGAAAAATTCGTAGAACATGTGATAAGCTTGAGGGCTCGTGCACAGGAAGGCCAACAGAAGAGCAGAAATGAATTGCACTGTGGACGGCGACTCCTGACTGCAAGCAAGCGATCAATCTCTTTTCATTTCGTTGTGCACTCACTTCTTAATCATCAGGAATCTGTACAGAAATTCAACGGCAAGGGCGCCGGACTCGAGTCCAAAGAAAGAACCGTTTAGAGCGAGCAGGAACCACTGGGCGGCCGGCGGCAAAAGACCGCCCACTCCTTCCAACATCAAAATGAGCCGTCCGTTCCAGGTGTCCACTCGCTAAAGAGAGGCTGTCGAATAGATGCGACAAGGCAAAAGCTTGCCATTTGAACGGCGAAACAAACAAGCAACAGGCCGAAGTCGATGAGCGTCCCGATCAGCAGGAGATTCTTGAGCGGGCGGATCAACGGCGGCGAGTGGACGGCGATCAGGAAGAGGAGCAGGAGGACGAGCGGCAGGCCGACCATGAAGCCCGCCCAGTTGGTTGCTCGATTGAACACCGAAACGGGATTGTCCAGTGCAGTCCACCGTTCAAGGGCCTCCATTTCGAACGCGTCCCGCTGACGGAAAGCTCGTGGTCGTCCTCCGCGGGTCTGCGGTCGGACGAAAGCGACCGCGGAGATCACGAGTGTGGGAAATTCGCTCAGAAGCACAAATGGCGTCGTTTTCCCGTTTTGTACCGAGAATGTTGGTTGGGGTTTGGCCGGGAAGGAATACAAACCTACCACTTCCCCGTTCTCATTCCTTCTGTTGGCAAGCGACAAATCTCGAAGCGAGCTACCTTTCGTTGACTCGGAGTACATCAACAACAAAATCAGGCTTGCGGAAAAACGAAGATCCGTTGAGCAGCGAGTGCCGGACGTCGACAACAGAGTCTTGAATACGAGCACTCCAGCAGTGTTCTTCTCCAACAACACCGCGTATTCCACGGCTAAATGAAAGGTAAGAAAGACGAAAAAAGGGTGCTTACGCGGACTCCCGATAAAAACGCTAACCAAAATCGGTGCTTCGGAGAAATCGGCAAATAGTTCCGCCGAGTTCGCAGTTCGGCCAGCAAGCGGCCTTGTTCCCCGTCTGACGATTGATTTGGCCCTCGTTTGCAGCCGCTGTGTGAACAAACGCAAAAAAAGGACGACACAACACACAGCATTCTTCATCCTGCCGCTCGACTGCTCATTCGAAATGCCGCAATCACGAGGCATGTGCCGGCCGACAATTTGACCACGCTTAATTAATTTCCACGTTCTGTTGATCAGAGATCAACGTTTTTTAACGTCGATGACTTGCTTGACTGCTTCTTTGCACTTTGCTGCTTCCGTTGGGCCCAACCGCCGGCTGGACGTCAGAACCGTCTTGCGACCCCCGCTTATCAGTCGTCGCTTTTCCACATTCTTCGCTCGCCTTGGTCGACTCGTAGCGAGGGCGATCGGCAAGTCTACAAAATCGGGCTTATCACGTGAATTGCAACGAGAGGCAGCACTGATGGATTCGAGCGAACCGGAAGAACGTCCTGTTACAACGATGATCGCTGAGCTTCGTTGCTCGTTTCGTTGACATTCGCGAAAAACAGACGATCGGTTCACCGCTTTTTGTTAGTCTCGAGCGATCAGAATCTTCCAGCCAGCTACACCGCTTCAAGCCGAAAGTCGTTGAAAGGCGGCCGCTCCTTATGCAAGCCGATGTCGCACTCGTGTTACCGTCGTGCCAGCCGGCATGTCCGCATTCTTACCGGTAATTGACTCGAGATAAAGAGGATTCTCCGCCTTACTGCCTTCAATTGTCATCTTTCTTTACAGTATAAAAAGGCCAGCAGTCGATTTTGTTTACTACAAACCATCGAGTCGAGGGAAATCGAAATGAAACTTCTGTTTACTTTCCTTCTCGTCGTCTCTGTTGTCCACGTGTCCGCGGCCCTCATTCCTTCAAAGGATGCCGGTGATGAGCTGATTGTACACGGGAAGCAACGCCGATGGCTGGCCGACGACCTCAAGGCGTACCATCAGGAGATGCGTAAAACCCACAAGGCAAGCGGGGATCTTCACGCATTCAATCATTAAGACGTGTTAAGAACTACATCCCCGACTACCCGGACGCCCCGATTCTCGTGCCCGTCACGATTGGAACGCGTGAGTCCTCATTCTTTCATCTTCCTTTCATCTCAAACCGCTCCTTTCAGCCCAGCGGATGTTCTGGGTCTCGTTCGAAACGGGATCGGACGCCTTCTTCGTCCTCTCGCCCGACTATCCCTCGCTGAACACCACCACGCAGTCCGGTTTCGATCCCGCCAAATCGTCGACGGCCGTGCTCGCCGACTACGACGACTACCAGGACTTTGCCGGCGATCTCGCAGTCCACGGCTCGACCTACCTCGACTTCGTGGGGGTGAGCAAAAAAGCTTGGAACGAGATTCTTTGCGTGGCTCTTTTCCCACCTTCTTTGAAATGGAATGTTTTATGAACTCCCAAGTAGCACTCGACTTATCAAAGTTTGCTTCAGCTCTTGGGCTTGGCAGATTGGTACAACGGAACGCAACGATTCGGTGAGTGAAGCAAACAGTCAATTGCTTCTTGAGCAATTTCTCTTTTGAATAAGGCTGGCTATTTTGGACGCTTTCAGGTGTCGTGAATTCCGCTTTCGACGACCATTCGTCCAACCCGGAGCTGCCCGACGGTGTGCTGGGATTGAGCTGGTGAGCGCAAAGAAGAAGAAGACTGCAAGCTACCCACTCTTCCAGGGACCCGGCAGATGCGGCCAACCCGAACGAGAACTCCTCGGCGATCATCAATTTCTTCCAAGAATCGGTGATTACCCGCGTTACTGGTGCCAATATCTTGTGGACAAGACGGATCCCGGCATGTTTGCAGGAAATTCGGTCGTTTACTCCTTTTTGCTTCGGAACCGCGTGTACTCCGCTCTCACGAAGTGGGGAGACGACAACCAAGCTTTTCATTCTGTTCTTCAGATTCGGAGGATGTCTGGACGACATCTGCGAACAACCCACGGCCGCAACACGTACCCGTTGGTGTGGATCGAGCAGAGCCGCTCTCTCGCTTTCGTTCTCGATTCTTTCCAATCCAACGGCGTTAACTACGCAGGAGGCTACGCAAAGGTGGACACCGGAGTGCCTCTCGTGTTGTTCCCCTACGACTCCTTCGTGGGTATCTACACCGACGTGCAGCCGGACTTCGACTATGAGCACAACCTCTACACGGTCGACTGCAAGAAGGCGGGCTCGCTGCCCGATTGGACGTTCGTGATCGGCGGAAACAACTACACCGTTCCGTCCTCCACCTACGTGGTCGACTTGCTGCTCCCTAATGGTCAGTGTGCGTTTAGCGCGTCCACCTCCGACTGGGATACGACCGGCTACGTCCTGGGCTACGTCTTCCATGACTTGTGGTCAATCGAGTTCAGTGGGTAGAATTGAATGAAGTCGGGTGTTTGCAGGTGTCTGAAGATGGACATCGACAACCAGTCCATCAGCTTGTTGAACATCCTCCCGGATGATGACGGCAAGACTAACCCGGCCGCCGCTGACTGAAAGGAGCGAACCGATCAATCGAGTTTCTATTGCTTGTGTTGACCTAATCTTGCCCGTTTCTTCTCACCATTCGAATACTAGACGCACAAAACGGTAGTTTTGGTTAGCGAAATCCAAACGTGGGAATGAAGTTGTCTATGGCCTCAGTTCGCCGAACCGAAGCAAAAAGGCGGAAGAATTCGGCTTTCAATTGTACGCGGTCGTCTCACAAATTCGTTCGCAGAATTGTGCGCAGACGTCCCTCTCGCTAAAAACCCGAATGTCTGCGAGGAATGCGGCGGGTGTAGTCCGCGAGGAGAAAGAAGAGGAAGCTGCCCATTCGTTCCACTCTGCCCATTCAACCAGCCGGCGGGCATGTCGCTCTCGCTCTCGGCGGCGATCTCCGAAGCGAACGAGCGGACGGCGCGAGAGAAGGCGCTGCTGCTCACGAACTCGCTCTCGTTCTTCTGCGGCTTTGCTTCCACCTCGCTGCTCGTCTTTCTAATCGCCCGGCATCCCCCGACGGCCCTGCGGCCTTACCGCCACGTGCTCCTGATTGGAGCTTTCTTCGACTTCTACGTCCTTTTTGTCTTTTGGTCCACGAACATCGTAAGTGCTCGTTGAAGTTCGTAGACATTGGGGATTGCAGGTGACGCGAGTGTACGAGTCCACGTACATCCAAGTGTTCAACGGGCCCGTCCGCCTGCTGTCGCCCATCGCCCTGCAGTTCGGCCTCAGCTTCCAGTGGAGTGTGCCCAACTTCGAGTGTCTGATCCTACCGTTGGAGCTGTGGTTCCGACTGGCTTTAGTGAAAAAGTAAGTGGTCCACGTCTATCTCGTTCTAATTGTTTCTCGCAGCCGCGTACCCCCGAGGCCCCGGCAAGTGTACGCGCGGCTGGGGATCGTCGTGTTGGTCGCCCAGCTGGAGCAGGCGCCCACGCTGCTCTCCATCTTTCGGTTCTCCTCGCTGCCCGCCGACCACGGGGCGCTCGACCGGCGACTGCGGCCGATCACGAACGTCCTCGTGCAGTCGTCCAGCCCACCGCTCATCTCCTGCGTGGTCGGCATGCAGGCGGCCGTCGCCCTCGCCGCCTACGCGCTCGCCCTCGGTCTGGGCGCCGCCTCGTTGCGGGCGATGCGGGAGGACGGCGCGGGCATCTCGCCGAAGACGCGCCTCCTCTTGCGGCAGTTCACGCGGTCGCTGTGCGTCAAGACGCTCGTCCCGCTCTTCTCCGCCGCCCTCCCGTTCGCGTCGAACGTGCTCGGCTTTTTCAACGGGGCGGAGATCCCGTGGATCGCGCCGCTGGGCGCCTTTCTGCTCACCTGGTCCCCGTGCATCAACTCCTGCGCGACGATCCTCCTCTTCGGGGCCTTCCGACGGGCGGTCGGCCGGCTGCTCGCGCGACTGCCGGGCTGCTCGAAGCACACGCTCGGCCAACCGCTCTTCGCCACGCGCCTCACGCCGCTCAGTTTGCGCTCTTCCACCTGACTGTTGTTGAAGCACTTGTGTTCAAATCGGCTTGACTGCATTAAACGGTCACTAAGCATCCGCTCTATGAACGATGTTGGCATGAATTTATTCCTTGACTTTGTTTCACTCAGGCGCTAGGCGCTCTTTTGAGTGGCGAAGCCGGCCGTCTGCTGCGCGTAATCAAACGCAACGCAGTGCTTGTGATGACGGGCACGTTCAGTCCGTCCAGCTGGCCTTTCCGTTCGTTCTACGGGGCGTGTTTCTCGCGGCCGACCTCCAACTGAACGCTCTAGTCGGGCAGATCTCGCTGACGCTTCTCGGCTGTTACGGACCGCTGAACGGCCTGTCCACCATTGTGTGAGCATCCCGTCCGCTTTTTCAGTCAATCCTTCGCTCGTTGCAGGCTGATCGCCCCGTACAGGAAGCACGCACGCGAGTTTCTCGTGCTTCCGCTCGTCCGCCGCCTCCGTCGTTTCCACCTGCTCGGTCGGCTGTGCCGGAAGTTCGACGTCGACCGCAGTGAACTCGTTGACCTCCGCGGAACGCCCGAACGGCCAAGGCCGACCGTCAGTGTCGTCCAGACGACCGGCTTCCGACTATCGATTCAAAGCGCTGCTTGATGCGAAGTCGAATGGAATTTGTTGCCATTTATCTGCAATCTGGATCTATCGCTCGAGTCTGTAAGGCCATAAAAACAGGGAATGTAGTTGGACGATTTCCAATCCTTCAAGGCGCATCAAACTCCCGATTGCCGAAAGCGAATCGTGGGCGGCCGGTTTCTCGCACGAGTTCGCTCATGAGTGCTTCCTTCTGTTGGAAGTTCCGGGTCCCGTCGATCATTTGAACGGCGTAATCGGCGACGCACTCCGTGCGCGTCCAAAAGCCATCCATCGATGGAATCCGCCGCTTCAACCGTCCCGTTCGCGCCTCGACGGCCAGCCGGCACAGTTGGCAGCCGGCGTTCGACAACGAGCCCACGGAGTCCTGCGCGCTGCTCATGAACGTTCGGCGGTAGCTTTTGGTCCACTCAAAATACCTGCAAAGCGAGGAGCAATTAGAATGACACGAGCACAAAGAGTAGGCGGTAGGAAGGGTTTCTTGTTTGCGAGCAATAGTCAGCAAACAAGTCGTTCCCGGACTTTCACCACGCTCTTCTGTAAACTTACTTCGAGTACGCCGTCTTGTCCGCGATCAACGAGTGCAGAAAGACGGCCAACTCCTTCGGCGAATCGAAATCAGAAGCCGCAATGAAAGTGTCGTTCGGAATCTGCGGCGTGTTCACGACTCCGCGACTCAACACCACCGGCACGATCAGGTCTTTCAGACGGAAGAACTTTTCCGTTGTGTACCTGCAGAAGATGGGCCATTGCTTTGAGTTGGGGCTCGAAGAGAACTCACGTACTCGGGACAAACGGAGTTCTCGAACGCCAGATAGAAATGGTGCTCGTCTACAAAGCGATGCGGGGATAGCAGACGTATCGATCTCTCGCTCACCGATGAGCTGCTTGAGATCCTGATCGTTTATTCGTGGCCCGAAGCACATCCCAACACGCGTTACCTCAATGTGTTCGCTTAACTCGCGCAAGAACTCCGTTCGGCCCGAGTGGACGGCGGAGCATTCGGAGGCGGCGATCAGCGCTCCTTTCGACTTGCGGTCAACGGCTGCCGTTACCTACAGGAAGTGGGTTGGTTGTGAAACGGCCGGAAAACGCGCCTGTTCCTTGGTCCAAACCTCGCCGCTCGTCTCGCTGTCGTCCAACGGAACAAACGCGTCGTAGGGGAGAAAGACGTCCGAATTCGAGCGGTATGAAATGCTCACGTTGAAGAAGTCGGGAGCGGGGATGTCCAAAGGAGCTAAAAGCGACAGATAGTTGAAAGGAAGTCCAGCGGGAGTAATTGGTGGCGACCACAGCGCTCATTGCCAGGTTGACGCCATGAGAACGAAGCTTGGAGTGACACGAGAATCACCCACCCCGCGAGTGGACGGGCGACTCAAGGCTCACGAACGCGTTGAAGACTGTCGAGTTTCCGGCGGGCGGCCACTCGGCGCCGAAGATCGCGTCCGGAAGGTGGAACACGCGAACTTGGGCGTCGGAAAGGCGCGTCCGGTCTTCCGTGAACTCGCACTCGAACGGGCACTCCGGCCGGAGGACGAAGAACCGCGCCAGGGATTCGCCGAAGAACTTCGTCCAGAAGAGAATGAGTGGAGGAGATGCCCTTGGAGAAGATGGGCGCTAAAGGAGACGGGGTGATTAGATAAGGTCGAAAGATTGCTGCCAGCAAGAGAAATTTATCAAACAAAAGAAAAACTGACCAACAAAGACGTCCGCTCTCCTTTCATCGAAGAAACAACCAAGAACGCAACGAAGCCGGACAGAGCAACGATCAGAAACACTGCTTTCCGTGGCGAGCGGAAGAGTGCGGCGGGACGCTGCACGGTCCAAAGATTCTTCCGCATCCTTTTTAAAAAGAAAAGCAGAAAGAAAGAAGCAAAAAGCGGGGCAAGCTGGCCGAAAGTAAAGAATTTCCCGCAAAAGATGCGAGCGGCGGAAAATGAAGGAGTGATAAGACCGGAGGTTTAGCACGTTTTTTTTCGTTTGGAACGCGACCTGTGCGCACAACCCCCGTCCGCCTGCCGTCCGGCACTTCCCCCAGTCCGCCTGCTGCTGGACTCGCCCACTCGCATTGGACTCGAACGTGGGAGGGAAACAAGGCGATGAGCGATTGCTGAAGAGATCGTTCAACGACCATCCTCGAACAGGAAGCTCGCTGTTCTGCTGCCTTTTTCTTCAATTCTTTAGTCTGGAAACAATCGTTTATTAGCACAAGCAACGCAACACATCGATCGATCAGAACACGAAGATGCGCTGGGCGGCGAGTGATTCGACGTCCACGGAAGCGCCTAAAACGAGAGAAATCACGCGACAGCCTGTTCCTTCGAACTCACGGTCGTCAGCCGAAGCGACGAGCAGGGCGGACGGGGCACCGAGTGCGGGTAGCACGTCCGAAACGAACCCCTCAAAGCTGCATTTCGCGTTCATCAGTAGCCGCAGCCGGTCGGCCCATTCGGCGGCGTCCGACTTCACGAACACGTGCGCGAAAGAAGCCGCCCGACCGCTCATCGGCACCGAGCAGATGGGCGACCCCAATTCGGGTACTTCGACCACGTGCGGCGACGCCGAGCGGAGCACGAGAATCGCGGAAGTCGGCGCCTTCAGCCAACGCCGCAGGGGCCACACGCCGTACGTGTTGCGGCACTGGAACAAAACGGGATAGACTGCGAATGAAGGCGACAACTTACCGAATCCAAGTCGAAGTAGAAGACGGGCGGCAACGCGTGCAGGTGCTCCGAGAGGCTGAGCGTCCCGTGCGGGACGACGGGCGGCTGGACGGCGGGTTGGGCGGGCAACGGCAACGCCGCGGGCATTTCCCCTTGGACTTCCCGTTTCACGGCCGGTTTCACCTCTCGTTTCACTTCCACCACCGCAATTGACCCCGTTTCCGGCTTCACGTCCATCTTCACCTTCTGCTTCACTTCGGCTTTGACCTCCCGCTTAATTTCGGGTTTCACTTCAAGCTTCACGTCGGCCCTGATGTCCGGCGGATCGCGTCGACTGGCGGACGGGCCGGGCGTCGGCTCCTGCTGCCAGTCCATTGATCGATTGGGCGTCTGAACGCGATCGAACGATGAGAAGCCTCTATTTCTACTCACCTCGTTCGATCCGTCATCTTTGTGCCGGTCGTTGAAATGGACCTCTCGTTTGTGCTGCTCGCGGAGTTTCTTGGTCTTGCAAACGACGCCGCAAAGATCGCACTTGAAGTCGGGATGTTCCTCGTGGGCTTGCAGATGTCGGGGCATGTTCCGTCTCATGATCAAGCGGCCGCAGTGCTCACAGGGCAGCTGAAAGAAGGATAAAGGAAAGAATTAAAGGGGAGAACTCGCCTTTACGGCGGCGTGTTTGCGCGCCTTCTCCTTCTTCTTCCGCCGTTTCTGCTGCTCCAGCAGTCTTTTTTGAGACCCTCGTTTCACTTCTTTGGGCACGTGCGGACTCCAGAGACACGTCCGCTCATGACGAGTGCGGTACAGAGGCGAGTACCACTGACGACAATGCGGGCACATCCACTCAGAGTAAGAAGTGGATGGAGGAGCAACCCACACTCTCACCAATGCCGCCTGCTGAGGCTGACCGAGGGCCTCCTTCTTGCAGGACGTCGGGGCAGGAAGGACGGCTGGGGGTGGACGAACATTCTCGAGTTTCACGTTCTCGCTGAGCACAATCCGGGGCTTCTCCTCCTTCATGATCGCGTAGAAGAGAAGCGGACGAATGAAATTTCGGCGCGGAAAAACAACACCGAGCGGTCCGCGGCGCTCGGTCTGCCTTGGCGCGTTCGATTGACCACTCGGCTGGGCGAAGGGCGAGGACCGCGGGGGTTTCTGCCAAACGACTAGGTGCCCAACCGGCCGCTTTACGGGCGATCGCAAACAGAGGAAAAAAGAGGTTCTCAACTCGCGCATTCGCTCCCTCGATCGATCGGAGTGGCAAAACGATTGCGTTGCTTGTAATCAACAACCGCCCGCAAAGATCTTTTCTTTTTGTTGATTGCTGCGCGACTGGCCGGCAGGGCGGTGGAATGAACTGAGGGTACGGAAGCGGCAACCGGAGAGCGGGCAGCAGTTTGGAAGCAAAGTGGACGAATTCCACTGCTTGGACGCTTGCTTGCGTTCATTCCCACACGTCCTTTGAATTCACGGCTTTTGCAGAATTCTCGATTTTGCAAGCGACCGACAACATTGACGGGGAGTTCTTGTTGGGAACGGCGAGATTTCGAAAGACCCTTCGACACGCCCGAACGAATGCAGATAGCAGCGAGAACGACCGCAAACACGCGGTTGAAAAGACCACTCGCTGCAAACAGACGCTAACGATTGCGAAAGCGGTTGCGAAAAAGTTCGACCGTTTATTGTCTCTTCGCTTCTGCGACTACAAAAAGCGGAGCAGGCGATGCGGAAAGGGAGGTTGCCCACTTCGTTTTTCTGCTTCTTTTCTTCCTGTTGTTAAGACCCGGAACGAGCAACGAAAGTGACTGCTCGCATAGCAAACGGGCAAAGGCTTCCAGTGTTGATTACAAGATTTCCGCAGCAGGCGGCTTCAAAACCCAAGTCTTGTTGTTTTAAAGAACGTTTTAGACAACCCGTAACACGCTTTACTCTTGTTTTTGGCGGGTTTTGTGTGATAAGAGCGGAAAAAGCGTTCGCGGCAGGCGGGTCAGTCGGCGTGTTTGCGAAAGAGATTGATGAAGCGGAAGGCGGCGTTTCTCGCTCGCTTTTCTTTTCGAGTATAAGAGCAGAAACGGCCCGTTGATTTTCGCGTTTGTAATTGAGGTTTGTTTACGGCGCTTGCTTTGCAGCGTTCTTTCGAGCTGGAAATGGAGGCACCGAGGTGGTGGGAGCTCGCGGCCGTTGTGCTCGTTCTCCTGCTCGCTCCTTACGTGAAGTCCACCTTACAAACGCTGTACGATCTCCAACGACAACTGCGCCTCACTCGCGGTATCCGGGGACCGCCGACGTTGCCGTTGATCGGCAGTTCGCACTTGTTTGTGGCCCGTTCTGCCCAGGGTTCGTTCGGCGGCTTCTCGGGCATCTTCCGTCCTTCCAGAAACCTTCCAGTTTCTGTCGGCCGAAGCGAAGAAGGTGGCGGCGAGCGGCGGCCACATGATGAAGGTTTGGATGGGGTTGGAGTGCAACATCTGGCTTCTGGACAGCGAAGCGGCCAAGGTTCGTTCTTTTGCGTGCGCTTCTTTTAACTCCGTTCGGCAGGTGGTTCTCGGCTCGACAAAAGAAATCTCCAAGGGACCGTCCTATGCGTTCATCACGCGTCTATTTGGTCGTGGATTGTTGGCCGGGAACGGCGACGTGTGGCGGTCGAGGCGGAAGATCGTCACACCCGCTTTCCACTTCAGCCGGGTCGACGACTACGCGCGGACGATGGAGCACCACGTCCGAGTAAGCAGTTTGACCGCTTCTTTCAGCAGTTTTCTTCAGATCCTGATCGAATTGCTGAACAAACAGCCGCCGAATGAGGAGGTCGACCTCTACCTGCCCATCAAATACTGCGCTCTCGTTCGTCCATTCACTCCCCGTTTGTCTTCTCTACTGCCGCTTGCAGGATGTCATTTGTGACACTGCAATGGGGTTCGAAATGAACTCCCAGCTGCAGAAAGAGGACTGTTTCTATCCGAAAGCGGTGGAGAGTTCTCGCAGCTGGCGTGGATTCAATTCCAACGGCCGCACTACATGCTCTACGGGAGATTCCTGTGGCGACTGCTCGGCTACGAAGCGCAAACAGTGAAGACACTCGACACACTGAAAGCGACCAGCCGGCGGGTTTGTTCCCTTTTCCACCGTTCACTTCTCTCTCGAGTCGTGCAGATCATTAAAAAGCGGCTGGAGGCGTTGGGCGACGAGGGGCACCCGGCGGAGGGCGAGGAGAAACGGCGGCAGAACTTCCTCGACCTCCTGCTCGAACAACAGCACGAAAACCGACTGACGGCGGAGGAGTTGGGCGCAGAAGTCGACACATTCGTTTTCGCGGGTACGGGCACGAATCACTCTTTCGTTTCGATTTTTGCGAGCTTCAGGTCACGACACCGTCGCTCATGCCGTCGCTTGGACGGTGTGGTGCCTCGCCACTCATCCCGACATTCAAGAGCGTTGTTACGCGGAGCTCGTCGAACATTTCGGCCACTCGGACGGCGAGTTCGCGACCAAAAAGATCCACGAGCTGCCCTTCCTGGACGCCTGCTACAAGGAGACGATGCGCATCCGACCGCCCGTTCCGTTCTTTCAGGTGAGCAATGAGGGTGTGTGTGGGTGCGATCTTGGTTCTTTCGTTTGATTGAAGCGATGGCTGGAGAACGACCTGGTCGTCGATGGGCACACGATCCCGCGGCACACCTCAGTCGTCATTTCGCCGCTGTTGATGCATCACAACAAGCAGGTGAGCGTCTTGGGGTCGGCCGTCAACAGGTGACCTCCACAATTTGTAGGTGTTCCCCAATCCCGAGCGCTTCGATCCCGAGAGGTTTATGGGTGATCGCGAGTTTGCCGCCACCTCGTACGTCCCGTTCTCGGCCGGCAGCCGCAATTGCATCGGTGAGCCTTGACTCTTTCCACCCAAAAGAGAATCGATTGCAGGGCAACGGTTCGCGCAACGGGAGGTGCTGATCATGATTTCGCATCTTGTCTACAACTTCGAACTGTCCTCCGACTACCGCTTCGAAGAGAACGTTCCGATTCCCGAGACGATCACGAAGCCCTCGCTGGGAATCCCTGTTCGACTGAAGCCTCGACACGCGTGAAGAGACCATGGGAATAAGACCGTTGTGTTAGTCGAATAAATGTTTGCTTGCGTGCTGTGGTTGATGCGGCAGAAATAGAAGCTTTGTGAGTGCCCAAATGGCCGTCAGCGAAGGGCTCTCGGATGTGAGTTTGTGTCGGTTTGTGCAGATCTTCCCGACCGCTGGCTTCTTCTTCCTAGACACGTGGGACGAATGGATAAGGAGCATGCCGGTCGAACACAAGGGCATTCGATGAAAAGGAGAAAATGGTAGAGCAGAGAACGGGCGTAACGCGAGGAGGCGTTCGACCGGAGGGGCCGCCGTTTGTGCGCCTTGACTCGCGCACGAACTTCGCGACGGCCGCCGGCTTGGCGTCGTTGGCAGCGGGTTTTGCGGCGATCGTTTTCGCCCTGAAAACGTAAGGCGGCCTGCCGGAGGACCGAACCGCCCGGTTGGCCCGAGCGGGCAGCAATCCCGCCTGTCGGAATGTTCTGCCCGGATTGTGCACTCGATCCGGCCTTTTCCCTCCAATCGAACGGAATGCGATTGCAGGACCGAGTGTTGGGTGAGTTCACTTGTATAGATGTGGATCAAAAGCGATTGACCGTACTGTAGACGGAGACGGAAAAGCGGCGGTCGCAAAACAAGACGTCCACATGTTTGCTGGCCGCTCCTCGCCGGCCGCCGAATCCGCATTCCCTGTCGAACATGAGACGTGAACAGCGAGAAAAAAAGAGGCGGCGGGATCATCAACGAAAAAGCCCGCGCGGGCGACGCGGCGGGCACCTTGGTGAGCAGCCGAATCGCCCAAACGCCGAGCGAGCGCTCGAGAGGCCGCCTGATTGCGGTTTGCTCGCACGATCATGGCCGCGCTCCACGAGAAACGCGGATAGTTTTTTTTCGATCACTCGACTGACCGCCGGCCGCCGCCCGGATGTTCGTGCCCGAAAAGCGACTCGGTCGGCGGAGAGGACGAGGAGGAAGATGAAGACAACGGCAAGATTCCGACGATCAGAAGGCGCAAATGAGTGGGCGGAGTAAGGAGCAGAACTCACGGCTGCTCGCTGTTTGTTCCCGTCCGGCCCTCCTCGACGACGATGGAGACCTCGAAGACGTGTGAACAAGCCGAAGCGAATCGTTTCGTCCGCCTTCTTCCCGCCGATTCGAAGCGAGAGAGCAGTCGACGAGATGCCGCGGAGGTCGAGCGAACGTGCATCCGGCAGTCTCTTCCGCGCACGTGAAGCGGCCGGCTGGAATCCGCGGAATCGAAGGCGCCTTCAAACGACGACCACTCACCTCGACTATTCTTGCCGAACGAGCAGAAACGAGTGGGCCCTTCGAGAGTGCGCACTGGACTCGCCAACGCCGATTTGTGGACGAAGCGAGTGGCAAGCCAAGGTCGGAAACCAACGCCCCGCAGTTTTTCGAGGGAGCGGAACAGCTGCCGACCACTCGCCAACTCCCTCACTGACTGCTTTTCCCCGTCGATGAGTCCGCTCGTCAAGTGGAGCGGACGGTCCAAAATTTGTCCTCACAAGCGGGGATCGAATACACACCTCTTGGGTAGCTGGTAAGCTGACGAGAGTTCGGGGGCGAGCAGACGGGTGACCTCGCTGAGCAGGCGGCTGGTTGATGAGAAAGCCATCGACTGCACGTCGGGCGCTCTCCGCTTGCCGCGCGCTCACTCCGCCCGCGTCTTCTTCGTTGTGGCGTTCCGTTCGCCGGTTGGCGTCCGCTTTTTGCGCTGAATTGCGGAAAATTTCGGCGTTATTTGCTCGTTACGTTCGTTCAATTCGTCGTCGTTTCAAAGCAGTTACTCGACTTTGACCATAAAACTTAACACACGCCGCTCGATCTCATTTCCGAACACACTTCGTCTTCATTTTGCCCGCTTATTTCTGACCGTTTTGTTGACTCTGCGCGCACGCGTCGTTCATTTGATCGTTGTGATTCGTGCTCTTGTCCGTTTCTAATCCCCGTTGTTTTCGGATGGACGGACGGGTGTTCACGAAGCGGACCCGCGGCCAGCAACGCACCTACGAAGAGGAGCTGGACACCTTCGAGTACAAACCGATGCTCCCGCCGCAGGAGAAGCGCCGCCGCCCCGATCAGCCGGCCGTCATCACGATCGATGAGGACGACGAGCGGGAGGCGCTCGCCACTCACCAGCTGCGGCCAAAGCGAGACGAAACTTCTGTTCGGATTGACGCGCCCTCGTCTTCGATCCGCGTGAAAGAAGAGCCCGCGAGCGCCACCCATCAGCAGGCAGTGCCATCCATTCGGATCGACCCGCAATTGAAGCCGGCGCCCGCAAACGACTTTCCGCTCGCCCAACCGCCAAAGGAGAAGCGAGCGAAGCAGTCGACCGCTGCTCTGGACATCGCCTTCAAGCTGATCGAGCGGCTGGAGCGAGAGATCTCGTGAGTTCTTTGGGCATTACTCGCTAAATCTTCTTTCTTTTCAGCGAGTTCAAGCAGCTCGTCAAGCGGAAGGACGTCAAAACGGTCGAGCTCGAGCAAGTGGTGAGCAAGAACGTGGCGGAGGTTTCTGGAGTGAAAGCGGAGAACAGGTGAGAAGAAAAATCGCCACCACTGATGTTTTTTTGCTTTCAGGGAGCTCAAACAAGGCAAGCAGCAGCGGGAAGCGACGATTGCGGAGTTGGAGGAAGCGATGATCAAGAAGGAAGCGCAAGTCGGTCGGCTCATGGCGGAAACCGCGTGAGTCGCAAGCACCCGGCTCCTCAAATCTTTCCAATTTTAGCCAGCTCAAGTCACTCGTTAAACAAAAAGACGCCAAAACGGCGGAGCTCGTGCACGTGAACGCCAAAAGAGAGCGTGAGATCGGGTGAGAACGAAACGTGGATTTTATTCGATGGATTTCTGCTTTCAGCAAGCTCAAACAAGTCACCCAGCAGCGCGAAGAGGAGATCCGCGAACTGAAGGCGAAAATCGAGAGCAAGGAAACGACCGTCGAATCGACCGCGAGGAACGGCGAACACGAGCCCGAGAGCATCGAAGTGGTCACGCCGCTGGACGAATCGAGCGAGCCGAAGAAAAAGCGGCGGTCGGTTTTGTGATCAAGAGATTGGTGGAAAAGCTGCACATTTCAGGCAACGGCGCGCGCGCTGGCGGAAGCTGAAGCTGAAGGATGCGTTTGTTGAAACGAGTCCCACCTTCGTTTAGTACGACGTCCAAAAGGTGCGCTGTCCTCGTTTCATTCAGCTGATTTCTCCTCTTTTTTAGGAGTGGTCGAGCACTCTGCTGCAGGAGTGGAAGGAGAACGCGTGCAGCCGAGTATTGCTGCTCCAGGTCGCGGACATCGACGAGTGGCCCGGCGGGCGGATGGCCGCCGTCTTGAACGAACACACGTGCGTGACTCGACGCATCGAGGCGGATCGCAAGTGGACGAGCGGCGAGTCGTGCCGCCGCGACTTGGTGCTGTACATGAAGAAGGGCGCCGCGTCTTCTGTCGAGTCCTCTGCTTTCTGCTCGGCGATCTTGGAGGACTTCTTCGAGAAGCCGGAGCTGCTCGCAATCCTTTATTCCATTGCGGAGAAGCTGCGCGCTTTCTCCTTCAAGGGCCTCTTTTTAACGTCCAACCGCGAACGTGAGTGCGGAGAAGAGTGGACGGAATTCAGCGACCCTTTTCAGACCACCCGTTCTTCGACTTCCCCGCCGACGATCGCCACCTCGTCGGCCGTCGCTTCTGAGGATCAACGTTTTTGTAGTACTTGAAATGTTTTATTTTGAATAACAATAAAATTGCGTCTTCTTCTTGCTCATGGTCAAAAAGAACCGCAAGCTAGGGGTAAGCGACGGCATCAAACCTACGGAAGACAGAAGAGGCTTGCGGCGATCGCTCGAACGCTCTCGTTCGTGGCGTCCCACCCCGTTTACCTCCACGCGGGCGGATGAACGCGCTCGCAAAGAGGGCGGCGAGAAAAAGTCGGGAGACGGCGATGGGAGAGCGGAGAAGACGAGGTGGCCGTCAAGGTCGAAGTCAAAAGCCTGCTAATTGCTGCCATCATTTTCTCTAATAAACGAGCAATGGACGACTCCTCGCATCAGCCGACAAGAGATCAGTCGTTACATTTGCAACCTCCAAACTCGTGAGTAGACGAGCGGCTACGTGCCAAGGAGGACGTCGCGTGGAGAAGAGCCGACCGTCCCGACCGCTTCGACAGTCGGCGGCCGCCACGCTCGAGGTCAATGAAGGGCGAGCGGATCGCCAACAACCTCGCCGACTTCGCACTCCAACGGCTTTTCCGATCGATGGAGGGCACTTGATCGCGGTTGGTATGCAGGCGAAAACAAGGGAAAAAGGAGCAACTCCGTACCGCAAGGCAAAAAAGAAGCAATGTTCCATGCTATCGAAAGCTTCTGGCAAAGACACAACAAAAAGAAGTGCAGTGACTTTGGTCCCTTGAAATGAATGATTTCATGTGACAACAAGCAAAAAAGACGCGTGCTTCTCGTGTGATCGCCCCCAACACGATTTCCGTCCCGCTCTTGGCATTTCGCTTGTTGCTGCCGCTTGCGGTCGGTCGGTCGCTTTTCTCCCCCGCCACTCTTTTCTCTTCTGCCGCTCAGTCAGCTCCTCGTCATCATGGGCATCGTGCTGAGTCTCCTGCTGAAGCGTCCGCGGCTCCAGCTCCGCCCGAACGTCGTCTCCGCTCTGCTGGCCGCTCGGCTGTCGTCGCGCGATCCGGACGACGTGATCCGGCCGGACGACCCGCAGGCGGACGAAAAGAAGGCCGCCCGCCGCCTGCGCACCCTCCGCACGCTCCTCATCAGCCGCCGCTTTTTGGCCGCCTTCTTCGAGACGCCCGTGGAGGAGGAGGAACTCGACGGGTTCAAGAAGCCCGCCGTCGGAGTTCGTTTCGAGTGGCCCGTCATCACGATCAGCGGGACCGTCTGCAAGCCCCGCTTCCACGAGCAGAACTTCGCCCATGTGGAGGACGTCGTCCTGCTCCTCTCGCTGGCCCGCAACGTGCCGCGAGTGCGTGTGCGCCCGCAAGGGAACTACGGGGCGGCCCTCTTGAGCATCGGCGAGGACCTCCGCCGCCACCAGCTCGTGTTCGCGGCCATCATGCGTGAGTTCTTTCTTCTTTGCATTCCCTTGATCCCGTTTGCTTGCAGGCAACTCGCACATCACGAAGGTCTACTTGGATTCGCGCGGTGCTCGCCCTCCGCTGGACAAACTGGCCCTCGACCAGCTGAAGGGGAAGATCGCGGGCATGGACTCCTGCCCTCTGCACTGGCTGCCGCTCTTCCGGCAGGCGGCTCCGATGGACCACCTGCTGATCAACGACGGCAACTGCGACCCGTACTGTGAGCACTTTCCTCGCCTTTCTGATGATCAGACGTTTGCTTTGAGACTTCCCGCTTTTCTTCCGCCTGCCCGCGCGTCTGCTCGAGTTCATGTTCGAGTTCGGCTGCTTCGAGCAGGTGGTTGCGAACAAGCGGTGGGTTTCTTGCATTTGCCGCCGTTTTCCTTTTCATTCCGCTTGCTGCAGCTTCGCGCGGGACGAGCACGTCGAGCGCATCGACTGGCTCTTCGAGTACCGCTGGCGTTGGGGCCGCGAGAGCAACGACCAGGCCGCGGCGTTCGCCCAAGCCCTCTGCGTTCTGCGGACGCTCAACCCGACGTTCGAGTTCTTCCCGCGCCCCGTCATGGTCCTGGTCGATCCGTTCTGCTTGGTTCGTGCCTCCTGCCTGGCCTGCTGTCTAATCGCTTTCTTTCAGACGAATGAGGACTTCCGCTACCACGTGATTGAGTACTTCGGTTGGGCGCGCGCGTTGCTCGACGCCGTGAAGGAGGCCGGCGAGCCCATCGGCCGCATGCAGCTCAAAATGTGCATGGCCAGCGTGAGTCTTGTTCCCGATCCCTCGCTTATCGCCCGCTTTCAGCCGGGCGCGCCGTTCCAGTGGGAACCGGCCTTCGCGTTCCTGACCGACGAGTTGGGCCTCGTGGAGGTCTCCAAGTCGATTCGCACGTTCCCCAGCTTCTTCGGCATTTCTTTGCCGCCGATCGTGCGCGCCGAGTACTCGACTACGCACCGCAACACGCGCATCAGGTCAACATCTATTAGACGGCGTCTTTGTTTGTTTTGTTCTCGGAATAAAAGGAGGTATCCATTCGCGTGTTTATTGTGAATGGGGCTCCCCTCGCCCGCCTACGTGGTTCACCTGCAGCTGCAGCCCCCGAACAACGAGTGTGTTTTCAGTGGTTACCTTCTCGGATGCAAAGACCACCGCCTTCGTGTTTGGCTACCTGTTCCACAATTTCTATTGCATCAGAATAGACATGGACAATCAAACCATGGGCATCATGGACGCCGTGTGGACACAAAACAGAAGCATCAATTCAAACATTTTATCGCCGGAATAAATCGAGCAACCCAACGAGGAATCTTCCGTCAAATCGAACATGCACGCCCGCCGTGAACGCTCAATCCCACATCCGATCCGCCAAGTGATTGAAGACGTGCAGCGGGAGGGACGAGCGGCTCGTGATCAACGCCAATTGCCGCAAACTGTCCGGTCGTCTGAAAGCAACCGATGAGCGAGTGGAACAACAAGGCATGGGCGGACCTCAACGGGTAGCGGCGGGCGGTCCACTCGTCCGTGCCGTCGGGAATGCGTTTCATGCTCAAGACGACGTGATGCGACGAGTGGGCGGTTCCAAGAGCCCGGACATTCGCGTACACGCCCCAAACGGGCGGCATCACGACCGCCCAGCGGAGAGCGCGGAGGTCGAAGACGGCGCTCATTCGCAGTCGACCCCGCCGCGCGTCGTCGAAACAAAACGCCGCGTGGATTTTGTACGCCGTCGCCACACCGACGTTCATCACATTCTGCACGAAACGAGTGATGGGAGGAGTGAATGGAAAACGATCGAATGGAGCGTACTCAGTTCCTCACTTGGAGCATCGCCGGTGGGAGCGAGACCGAAAGTCGCTCCTCTTTCCTCTTTTGCGTGTCGAAACAGCAGACGGGCGAAGGGCGCAGCAGGAGGAAGTACCAGAATTTCTCGTCGAAGAAGTGGATCGCGCTCTTCGGCTCGGCGTTGATGGCGCCCGTCGAGTGCACGAGCCGCAATTCGGCCGTCGCTTCCGTCCGCTCCAATTCGAACACAGACGCCTCGTGGTTTTCGTGTTGAATCAAAAGAAGGTTCTCGTGCAGCAAGTCCACGTCCTTCACACTCGTTCCGCGAAGTTCGAACGACCGCGAATAGAGCGGAGAGTACGAGTGGTTCACCCAATCCAAACGAAAGACATTCCAGCACACGAGCGGTCTGTTAGCAGCAGGACCTGGAATGAGAGGCTGTCGTGAGTAAAGAAACTTCCAAACTGCCCAAAGGATCAGTGAACAGGACCACCGTGTGTCGATCGAGGACCGCCATCCGCGCAATTCCGCCGGGCAACGCCTGCTGGACAGTTAAAACGAACGAACTAGACGATGAACAAACATTACAAAGAGATCATTGGCGGTCTGCTTACCGCTGAATTCCTTGAAACAAATTCAACACCAAAATGCAGTCGACATTCATGCGGTCGGCGCGCGTCTCGCGCACACACGTGAACACGAACCGATCCTCAAGCAATTTGGTTGGCGGATGGTAGGAAGGAGTGATGCCCGTGAACAAGCTCGTTTGGACGGCCGGATTCTCCATTTCGTCGTTCGAAACGGGATGAGGATGAGTTCCTTTTAGAGCGACGTTGGGAGGTAGGCGGCAGAGCTCGCAACACGCCCGATGAACTGCCGAGTGGACTGGCAGACCACCTTTTTCGAGTGATGACCGCGAGGGGTTGAGAGAGCGCAATTGTGGTTGTTCGCGTGGTTGGCTGGGGGCTTTTGCGCTTATCGCATTCGCCTGTCGACAACGCTTTGCCAGTGCATTTGCGAGCGAGTGGGGTCTACACTTCGCTGGACGAAAAAGGAACGCTTGGTTGAAAGGCAGGAAACCAGGAGGTTCGTCGATGGTGCAGCAAGGCGTGAGAGGCGAAACCTCAACGCAATAACTGGACGGGAAGAGCCGGCTCCTTGTCCCTCCGTTCACGTCCACGGAGAACGAAGAAAGAGCACGAGCCGGCTGTTCATTCCCGGCGGCCGAATTCTCCACGACTATCGAATCCGAATGCCCGCCCACTTCGTTCACTCTTGTTCAGCCGACCATCGACCTCGACCTCCGCCTTCTCAAATGGAGAGCTGCGATGTGGTCGACCTGCCGCTCCAGCATTTCGGTTTGGGTGTACGGAAGTTCCGCAAACGACACCAGACGCAAACTCCACGAGTGTCTCTAGCCGTTGTGCAGCGGAAGTGCGCCTTTTCCCAACGGGTGGAAAGAAAAGACAGCGACCCGCACGGAATTCAGCAAAAGCGGGCGGCTCGTATCCCGCGCGGATGTCCGTGTGGCGTTCTGCAGCACGCGACCGAGCGAGCAGATGCGGCTGACGGAAAACGTTTTCTGTTCTTGAATTCGATCAATTTTCGCCACGTTGACTGGAAATCTGATTTTTCTTTTACTTTCCGCTTAAACAGTTGACCTCTCGGGAATTGAAGGGAAATTACGCCGTTTTGTCGTGAATTCTGCGCACACTTTTCCGAATTTCTGCTCGGTTTCCGTTCATTTTCGTTTCGTTTTAGGTGCGCGGGAATCATGGCCTCTTCGAGCCGCAAGCGGGCGGCCGATGCGGCCGAACAAGCGGACAAAGAACCGTTGATTCGCCAGATGTCCTCCGCTCGTCCGGTCGGCTGCGCGAAGTGCTGGAATCCGGCCAGTCGGTCTGCCCGTTTGTCCAAAAAGAAGCCAAAGATGGCGACTTTGAAGCGGTGGGCGGACGACCTGCTGAACGTCAAGAGCAATGAGTTCGTCTACCAGACCTGCGGGGTTCGTTCTTCTTTCCTTAAATGATTTTTGTTTCACTTTTCTTTCAGCTTCAACAAGACCTCAATTTCTCGCCTGACGGACGACACATGTACGCTTTTACGAAGCAGAATGCGCTGCTCGTTGTGGACCTCTTCCACGGCATGCACAAGTGAGTTCTGCCCTCTTCTTTCCTGTTGAGTTGCTTGTTGCTTGCAGGGTGTTCAAAGGCCCGAAAGGACGGAAGAATCGGCGCATCGACGCCTTCGTGCCGCTCAACGCAACCACGATTCTTCTCATGTCGAGCGTGTACATTGGTTGGGACGCAGAGAACCCGTTGGAACTCGAACTGCTTCGACTCCACAAGGACAGCGACGTTTTCGAGCCGATTCTGCTCGAGCGCAAGCCCAGCAGACTTCTTCAGACGTTCGCCTTCGTCGAGATCAGCGGGCAGACAGACGTGAAGCGCGCGGTTCTCGGCTGCCACGGAACGATCCACTTCTGCCGGCTGGACGTGGACGAGGGCCGGCTGGAGATCTTCCACTCGGCGCCGACCAACCACTTTGATCACTACAACGACTTTAACGCCCACGTGAGCGAAAGCGGAGATGAGTTATACGCGATGGTCAACGACGTTCCGAAGGTCCTGCACGTGTACTCGCTGAAGGACAAAAGTGGACAAAGACGGCGATCGACATGGGAAATTGGAAGCTGAAGGTCGGCCCTCTTTTTCTTTTGTGTCATCCGCAGCTTGTTTGCAGGACGACTTCGTCGACTACTTCTGGTCCGAGAACGTTCTTTACGCAAAAGAGAACGTTCTTGACGTCGCTGAGCCGGTCTTTCTGCTGCGCTGCCCGCTGGTCGAAAGGAAGTGGCAGAAGATGCCGATCGACGCGGAGGAGCTCACGTACGCGTCGCCCCTCGTGAACCCGACCGACAAACTGGACGACGCGCTCGTGGTCGTGCGGGAGGAGCGGCTCTCCATGAATAAGCGCCTTCAAGAACGCCGCCGCTACACGATCCAGCGCTGCATGCTGCGGTTCGTTCCCTTCACTACCGTTCGCTCATTCCACTCGACTTCAGGAACGTGGACTCGCTCAAAATCCTCGCCATGGCGGCCACTCGGAAAAGCCGCGAGGGAGTGGGCGGCGAGGAGGCCTTCCACCAGAAGATGGCCGTTCGTCCGTACAAGAGCGTCCTGCCCTGCCTCTTCGCCGACATGCAGCCGATCCCCGTTCACTGCCGTCAATGCTGCAATCAGTACAAACGGTGTACCACCAGAAACACCTGCCGCTATCTGCGTCGGCTCTTGTGATGTGCTCGCTCATCTGTTGGATCCCGAATCGATGTCGTTGTCTTTGCTCTGTGTTCCTTGCGTTCTCTTCTTTTGTTTCGCGTGCGTTTGTTCTGCCCATAAACTTCTCGAGTTTCAAGAGCTCAACCTCGCGTCGCTCGCAAGTTCAAAAATGGTGTGCTGAAGAGGTTGCTTTGAGTTTGTGTGTGCCCAAGTGTCCTTCCCGCTCGTTCTGCCGCTGGTTAAAAGAATTTCATCGAGTGGAAGGAAATGCGACGGCTTTTGGAGCACGTAAAAACGAATAGGTAGTCAGTGAGGAGTTTGCGTCCGATCGGCGACTAACAAGAGCAAAGTAATGAGTGGACGAACCAGCGGGTTCTTGAGCTGGAAATCAATCGATTGGCCGTCTGGACTAAAAGAAGTGGTCCGACGGTGTCCATCCGCACGGATCACGAGTTTCGATCGGCCTGCCGCTCACTCCGCGCACTGCAGGAACCGTTCGATTGCTCATCGAAATAAGGACGCCGGTCCAGTAGTCCTGACGATCGGAACGGGGATCAAACGATGATTGAAGGCCGGCAAAAGGACATTCGAGCGGCCAGGCGCCAGACAAACGGTCCCCGAACCCTTTAGCTTGATCCTGCGAAAAGAAATACTCCTAATCATTCGATAGATGCTTATATCGAGCCTCTAATTCGCCAACATTCGACCGACCTTCGCAATCTCCGCCTCGCAAGCAGCAAACAAACGAGAATAAACACGGCCGCTCATTTCTGTATTTACCGCGTTCCTCACTCATTTCTATCGCGTTTGCTTGCCCATGTCTTTTCTTCTTCCGTCCAGCGAGCCGATCAGCCGGCTCATTCTTCCGCCCGCTCGAACGAGAATTGCCCCTTGTCCTTTTGCTGCGCCTCGTGCTTCTCCTGTCGTTCCTTCTAGTCTCGTCGACTTCGAGCCCTCGTGAGTCCCATCTTCACGCTCCCATTTCTTTCTTCAGCCGACTGCCCAGAGGACTCGGCGGCGGAGAAACGGAGCGTAACATCACCGCCTACGCGATCCCGCTTTGCGACGGCGACTTCGAGAAGTTCCACGAGCTATGGAGGGACGTGAACACGCAGCGGGCGTGCGTGTACGTCAGTGAGTCTTCGTTTTCCTTTTCGCCCACTTGCCTACTTCTCAGCGACCTTTGGGCAAGTGTTGCCCGCGTCAACTTACTGTGATTACTACACCACGAAAATCTTCAACGCCGCCGCTCGTTCGCCCATCCACCTGGAGGACTCGACGCGCCCTTTCGAGTACCTTTTGGAGTTGTGGTTTGGGGTGAGAAAGATGGACTGTTCTTTTTTAACAACCGGCAAGTCCTCCCTTCCACTCGCTTCTCATTGGTCTCTTCCAGCTCGGAGCACCAAGACGTGAAGCTGAACAGCCCGACCGGCTTGTCCACCACCCTCCTCGCGCTTCCGTTCGACTACTGGGCGCTGAACTCGACGTGTGTCCTCAACGTGAGCGCGATGACGGCCACTGCCTTCTCGGGCACTCAATTGTCCCACACGACACGCTGAAGTCGAAGTTCCCGGAGGCCACCTTCAAACGGCTGAATTCGGACTGTTAGGCGCGTCCCCCACCCTTTCGTTCAACCCATCATCCCTCTTCGTGTTGCAGAGCGCAGGCATCCGCAGCCTATTCGACACGGCCAACTGACGAGCGCGAAGCAGAAGGACGACGTGTGGAACTTCCCGCTCGTCTTCAAGGAGCCCAAAGCCGTCTATTTCGAAAACAACATGGCGATCCAGGCAGTCTGTGGCCGCGGCAACGCGAGCCAACCGTGCACCTACATGGTCAAGGACTACGAATCGCAGTGAGTCCTTAAGAACCGTATGGCATCTTCCTTCCATTCCTCGTTGCAGGCAGCTCTTATACGTGCCCACTCGTCTGAAGACTTTCGAAATTGGCGACTGGCCGACCTCTCCGCAGTTGATCGTCCGCATCCCGATCTTGATCACGGCAACTGACCAGTTCCAAGAGCGCCGCAAGCAACACCGTCCGGGCACGTGCTGAGTGGATTTCATTCTTTGTGCGGGGAAGCAATAAAAGAATGCGCTTCTCTTGCGATTGCTCATACGGGCAAGAAGATGTTTATTCCACAACAACCTCTGCAATTCTCACCGTGTGAGTTTTGTAATCAAGAGACAAACAAAAATAGAGAAGGAAGTCCTGGTTGAAAAGAACGTTCGGCTCGTTCGTGTATCGTCGTTGCGAGGCCTTCCGAATGCTCGTGATTGCGGGCAGAGAGTAGGAATCGACAACGAGATCGGCCGGCAGTTCGATCACTCGGTCGCTGATCAGGAGCGAGATTCGCAGCGAGTCGGGCGTGTTCGTCATGTAGAGAACGTTGGACATGTCGTCCAGTTGCACGAAGAGAATTCCGCTCTCGACCAGCGAGTCCACCAGTTTGGGCGGCAGCTGCAGCAGCCCGTCCGGCAACAATTCGAAGCCGAGCGGAAGCAAAACGATTGGTGAACTTCAATTGAAAATGGACTTACGACGACGTCCTCGTTCATCTTGAAGCCTGCAGCTTATATGCTCGCCACCGAAATCGTCCACGCCCGCTCGGTGATAGTCGTCGCGTGAGTCCAATTGGCGCACTTCTCGCCCGCCTGCTCGCCCAACGTCACCGTCGGTCGAATGAACTCGGCGGAAGGCGGCCGTGGGAGGAGGCCGCGGTCGAACAAATCGAGCACGAAACTGCCGCCAGTTTCGTCCCACCCAAAGCCCAGGACCGCATCGTTTGCCACGAACAACCTGCCAAGCGAAGCAACGGGCGATTAGAAGGTGCAGCGAATGGTTGAACTCACCGCTCACTCATCCGCGAGCCGGAAACGAAGCGGAAGTTGGGGAAGTGAGCGAGAGACGCGTGCACCTTCAGCGTCTCGTAGAACCGCAAAGAATCCCGGCCGACTCGCCCCCACAGCGGCTGCTTCACTATCCCCAACTGCGCCCGCCACTCTCCGATCGAGCGGAAAGTGGAGGAGTTCGCCGCCTCGAAGCGTTGACCCCACCGGCCGCCTGTCAGCTTGCAGCTTTTCGTCCACTCCAACGGCGCGAGGTCGGCGCAAATCAATCGATTGCAGTACGCGAGCCCGAACGTTCCTGCAATCAAAAGCAGCAATCGTCCAATTGCAATTGACCATCGCTAAAGGCTGACCGTTGCAATAAAGCGGGCATTCGCCTGACCGCCGTCCGCAGTTCGCGTCCACGACGAGCAGCCCGACGGCCGTCAGATCGACTTGGGCGGCAAAGAACTGCGGTGGAGTGCCCAACGAAAGCGGGAGGACGTCTAAGAAGTGCGCACACGATTATCGAGCTGTCCAGTCTTTTTTAAAATTGCAGCATCCGAAACAAAAACGTACAGCCGGTATAGTCGAATGGGAGCACGTACATGCGGCCATACGTCCAGCAGAGACGAATGAAGAGAAGGCAGAAGAACGAATTTCGCATGAAAGAACAAAACAAGTCGCAACGCTGCTAGCAAAAGGTTGTCGAGCAGCATCGGTTTTTATCGCAAAACGAGGGCGTCTTGCCGGGTTTTCGCACTTCTCGACCCGCTCGTCATTCCGGGGTGTCAGAAAGCAACCTTCCCTTGTTTGTTTGTGCAACGGCTAGAAAACAGCTCTAAGGCGCCAAGAACCAAACAGTGACGCGCGGCTGACGGAAATTATCAACCCAAAATCCGCAAAAGTTTCGTTTGCCCATCACTTTTGGCGGCTGCTGACAACCCGTTAGCATTCCGCTTTGTTCGGTCACACAACAAACATTTTAATGCAGCAAACGTTTATTGTGTTGGAGCAAAGAGAAGAGACAATCATTTCTGCCCTTTCGGTGCGGCCTTGCGTTCGAACGGTGGCAGAACGTCCAGGATGCTGATCCGCTGGTTCTCGACGTCCATTTTGAGGCACCTGCAGCACGAATGAGCGGGCTTGGCACTCGGCACACTCACCATTGATCAAAGAACGGATAGCCGAAATCGAAGGCCGTGGTCTCCGCGTTTGAGAAGCCGACGCTCAGCGCGCACTCGTTGTCGCCGGGCAACTGGAGGTCCACGACGTAGACGGAAGAGGGGAGCGCGTAGTCGGTGGCCCCGATCGTGAACACCCAGTCGGCCAACTTGCCCGCCTGCGCGCAGTCTGCCGTGTAAACGGCGTAGTAGAAGTTGAAGGAGGCCTGCGTGTCGCTGATGATCGCGAGGAAGCTCTCGTACGGCACCAGGATGTTCGGCACTCCGGTGTCCACTTTCGTGAAGCCCGCCCCGAACGTTTGACCGTTGTACGTGAACGATTCGACAAAGAAGGCCATCGATTTAGATCCTTCTCGTCACTCCAACGGGTGCACGCTTTCCGCGATCTCTTCAGCACACACATTCAGCAACAACTCGTCGAAGCTGCAATTGAAATAGGCGCTCTTCCGCCTTGTACTTGTCTCCCTTATCCTGCGAGCCAGGTGTCCATAAGACTGCTTATTCATGGTTCACTTCTACCTGCCGTCCGCCCACCCAGAGCCTGCCGTTCTTCCGCGTTGAATTGCAGCTGCCTAGTTTGTCTCCGCGCCGACTGGTCTCTGGGGTTTATTTCCGCTTCTGTCCGAACTGTTTCGAAATCCTTCCCGTCTTCGAATTCACGGAGAGCAGACTCATAGATTACAGAGTGGTCTCCTTCATTGACTGCCCGTTTTGGACGGTGGCCGTTTGGAGTGAGTTGGGATGCGGGGTCTCAACGCGCGACTCTACGGTCAACGTGTTTGCGGGCGGTTGAGGAGCCACTTGACGATGAGCGGACGTTTTGACGGCTCGCTGCAGGTTGGACGAGAAAGGAAGCGAGAGGATCGCTCGTCGAAGAATTCGCTTGAACTCGTCGCGGTAGGGCCGCACGAAGTAGATCGTGATGCAGGGCGTGGCAAGCGTGTCGCTCACGAGAAGGAATGAGATGCAGAGATTGAAAAGCGGGTAGTGAGTGCAGAGGAGGGTCGTCGCCGCGGAGGCCACCTTCGGAACGACGAAAGCGACCAACGAGGCGAGCGCAAGCGAGAAGAGCATCTTCTGCACGTAGTTGTGGAGCCGGCGGGTTTGCTCGCTGATCACCATTTGCTTCAGGTGGGCGCGGACCGAGAGAGTCGTCACGAGGACCACCGAAAAGTTGAAGACGGCGAACACGTACGACTTGAAGCCGTTGAAGGAGCTCTTGGCACTCGTGCTCTGCAAACGAACAACGAGTACGACGACCTTCTCCTTTCGTCTCTTACCGAAACGACACCGAGGATCTGCTCCTCGTCCAGTGGGTAGCCGTAGTGTTGAAGGATCGCCTGGGCGTCTGCCTGAAAGGTTGCGTTCCACGGCCGGAAGAAGAAGAGCGGAAAGGTGAAGTACGCGTGCGAGCCCGCCACCAGCAAGCACCAACCGACGAACAGAAGAAGGCGCCAGCCACGGGGCGGACGGCCGCTGCAAGCGCAGCGAAAGGTTTAAGACACAAGCAAAAGAACTGACTGTTTGATCAAAATAAAGCGGTACACGGCTTGCAAGGGAACCACGTCCCAAGCCAGCACCGCCAACGCAATCTCGATCGACGACAACACGGCGCTCGTTGGGCGTTCGAAGCGGAAAAGCTCGTTCGAGAACGTGAAGTATCGTTCGTGTCCTCGGAAGGCGAGCTGAAAGCAAATTGAAGTTCCCTTCGCCCGCCCTCTACTCACATTGCACGTGAGCAACAGGAACACCGACCAGACGGCATCGACCGCCGCGTTCAGCAGGAAGAGCGGCCGCATCTTTAAGCAACGAAATGCTCAAAGACTGGAGAGGAGAACTCACTTGACAGACATTCGTTTTGCACCGCAGGATGATGTACGCTACCAGAAGGTTCATGAGCAACGCGAGCCCGCACAGCGGGTAGTTGAGAGATCGGTGGACGACTGAACGAAAGAACAAGGAGTGAATGAAAAAAGCGGAGAGTCGGCACTCACGCAACAAAGAGCGACCGTCGTCGACGGGCTCCTCGAACTCCACGATGTCCGCCCCGCTCTCGTTTTGCGCAAAGCAACTCATGTCGCACGAAAAGAAAGGAGGAAAGCGAGCAACAAGGCGAAGAAGAAAAAAGTGCACTTATAGACAACGTTCTTCGATCTGCTTTTAGACGATCTGGCGACTGGTGTATCGAAAGAAGAAGGCCGCTTCTTCCGTGGTCCAAAAGCCTGAATTCATTACTGCTTTGAATTTCGCCACCTCTACTCATGCCGACTTCCGCCTCATCAATCCACCTGTTTGCTTACAAAGCAGAACGACGGACTCGAAAAAGAGCAGTACAAGTTTCTTTTTTTTTTCTGAACCGAACCCGGCCGTCACTCGAATGTGGGCGGCATAACAAAGTGGTCTTTTGACCGGAACGAAACATAAGCCGCCGCTACGTGTTCATTCGAAGAAGCAATAATTGAATTTATTTTCACCTTCAACCATTCAACTAACGCACTATACAAGAAGTCTAACGATTGATTAAACTTTTGCCCTTGCCTCAACTGCTTCAGCGGAAGCGGCTTTAGTGGCTGTAGCGATCAGTTCGCCGTTTTCGTTCCAGAAACTGCAGGAGACGAACGGGCGGGAAGAGGCGGCATTCGTGGTCTTCACTTCGGCCAGCAGCCACTCGGCCGGGCGGAAGGTCGGCTGGTGGAAGTGGAGCGTTTGGGCGGCGGGTTTGTGGTCGCCCGCCCGACCGCACAGTCCGAAGAAGAAAACGAGAAGCGAGTGCTCGTCGATCGCGTCCATCGGCTGGGCGCAGCGAAGCCAACAGCGCCGTGTTTGCTGCTCGCCTTCGTCCAGCGCGAACCACGCTGCCGGATCCAACGGGCGGACCTGAAAGCACACGAGTGAACACGAAGAAGGATGGATTGAAACTGGAAGTTGAAACCGCCCACTCACCTCAATCCTTTTCACTTCTCGAGTAAGGTGGGCGTCCTCCCGTTCGCCCAGCCGGTAGCCGTGAAGAGTGGCTACATCGCGCAAAGCGGAGGGCTGCTTGAACTTCGGGACTTTTGCATTGCGGACGGCAGACGAGAAGTCGAGAGCGGCGGCGAAGGTGGCGATGCCCGCGAACACGATTCGCCCCTCCTGCCGGTCCTGCACCGCTCGCGTCTCGTTGCGCCCATTCGGCGGCTTTCGGGTCACAAAGAACGAGGTCGGCAGTCGTGCGCTCGCCTCTTCGACGAACACGCCGTGCATCGAAAGGGGCCGGACGCCCGTCCCGGCAGCGAGGCTGAGCGCGTGGAGGGCGCGCGCGTAGACAGCGGCAGACGGGAGAAAATCCGCGCCAACGGACGGTTCCTTTTGATAGGTCGACCTGCAAAGTGAAAAACGAGCAACGGCAACCGAAACAAAAGAACTCACACAAACACCTTGTCGTTCGGGCTGGTCATGTCTGCAGAGTTGGCGACCGAATCGCACGGCGTGTTGGGCATCACAAAAAGCAATCAGCAAGCGGGTTGTTGTACAGGGGAGCTCGATCAGAAATGTGTTCTCTGCAAATTGCTCATCGTCTTTTAAAGTCGCTCTCTGCGTGCTCGTTGCGAGCGAACGCTCACGAAACACTCCGCCCTCCACGTTCTGCGAATCTTTCCGCCGCCTAATGTGCTCGTCGACCGCCTTCATTCGCAGAAAACGCGGTGGACCGCGCGCCTAATGCGCCTCGTTTGATCATTGGGTCCACCGTTCCGTCGGCGGGGGAAAGTTGTTCGGAGAACAGTCGAAAGAGGTTGTGGTTTGGGCGGCGAACACGTGAACAAGAAATATTTTTCAGAACGGCGTTCATCAAAGGCTTCCTGTGAACAGCAAAGATTCTACGAGTTTACTGTCCGTTCATGTACACAAGTCATCGGTCAAATCAAATCAGGGTTAAAATCAAATGCGTCCGAACGTCAAGTCGAGTGTCTTTTTGAACATTCGGCCGACTGCTCGCGTCGACAGTCGCTTCTTACTCCCGTCCTTCGGTTTGTCCTCGTCATAAGACAAACGGCGGTACCCACGACCGAAAACGTGCGGTCGTTTCGACTTCTCCGTCTGGCGGATCTCCTCGAGCAATTGAGCAGGTGCTCCGCTCAACACTCCGTTGGAGTCCTGAAGCAGAAGAGGATTAGGCAAGCAAGAAAGGATAACTGCTCACCATTTCGGTCGACCATCTTCTCGCAGGCTGCGGAGTGCGGCCGTGCGAGTGGCGGCCCTGCCGCAAGTCGTAGAAGTTGGCGATCAGGTCGTGCGAACAGACGGGCCACAACGCTGCTTTTTGATAGGCCATTGCGTTGTGGAACAGAAGGAAGAACGGAGGATGTCGATTGGAAACTCCCTTTTTATACCGGCCTCATAACGGCTTTCTCGGAACGACTCCCGCTTGGCTGTTTTCGTAATCGGCGTCAACAAGTGGAAAAGCGCACTTCGTCTGTCACCTGCCCGGTTGAACGCCGTCCAGCGATTCAGGAAGTTCCGAACGCTTTCAGATTAAAATCGGGCGGGAACACGGAGAAGAGGAAGGGATTAGCGGCCGTTTCCGAGTGCGATTGGAGTTCTCCGGAACGCTGGCGGGAGTTTCGCCGAATCGGCGGCCCAACTGCAGTTTTTCCGTCACTCGTTGACGGTTTTCGCATGCGCCCGCCTCCCTTTCACACTCTTCGGCTCGTGCACGCAGCGTCAACTCGCCAAGAACGTCGCCCGCGGGTCCTCGTCTCCCACCTCGTCCTCCTCGCAGTCTTGATTTTGGTGAATAAAATGGTGTTCAATACACTGTCTAATGGTGTTTCCACTCGCCGCGTTTCCGCTCGCTCTTGCCCCCCATCGGGTGTCAATTCCGCCGCTCGAAAAGCAACGCCTGTAGCGACCTCAGCGCCCAGTCAGTGTCCGTTGTAGTCTAGTGGTTATGATTTTCGGCTCTCACCCGGAAGGCCGGGGTTCGATTCCCCGCAACGGAATCATCTTTTGCTGGTTGACGACTGAAAACGCGGCTTTCTTTGTTTTGCAGTTGATCTCAACGCTACTCGGTTTCTAATCGCTTCTCTTCGTTCGTTGTCACTAAAACACACGTTGCGTTTTGATGCAGTAATTTATTCAAAAAAACGTCAGTCTATTCAACGTTCTGGTTACTCACGTTCACTTCTCGGCCACAGCCGGCTGCAAAGCAGTCAGCAGTCCCATTTGCGTTTTGCGGACGTCCATCGTGAAGCAAAAGAGCGTGTTGAAGAGAGTGCCTGCAATCCGGGGAGCATCAAAGCGATCAGTTCAATGAACAAACCAAAGACGTAAACGACGGTATAGCCATCGTCGCAGGCAACACCCAACACAAACTTCCCCTCGCCCAGTCCCAAATCGATCACGTAAGTGGTCGCGGGCACCGTGTAGTTGCGACTGCCGATCGCGAACGTCCAATCCGACAACCCGTGCGCCTTCTCGCAGTCAGTCGTGTAGCAGAAGTGGCAGTAATTAATCGCGGAATATTCGTCGGACCTCGCATCGTAGAACGGTTGGCGGGGCACCAGATTCACGTAGTTTGCAGCCAGAACAAAGGTGCACGTGCTGCCGCTCTCGAACGCGACGCTGAAGTTACGGCCGGGCGTTCCGATGGCGATCGTCGAGAGGACTGGCTTGTCCGGAAAGGCGGGAACGAAGTTCTTGCTCGTGGTTCGCGAAGCTTGAGCAAAGGCGCGAAGTTCTCCTGCCGTCGTCCTCGCCTTCCAGGCGTTCAGGACGAAGCCGCGGGATTGCTTCGCACGGATCGGAGCGGTCCCCAAAAGGACGACGAAGAGGGAAGAAGGAAGTTCATTTTAGAGCTCAACGGTGACCATTTCTCGTCAGTGTTCCCTCTTTTTGTAGCGTGCAAGTGTGACGAAAGAAAGATGATTTCGTCACAAAAAGAGTGATCCTGCTCGCGAATTCTCGTTTTTATCTTTCGGTCCGAGGAGTGTGCATTGCTTGCGTGGAAATGACGGCTGCACGTGCGAATCAACGGGAAGCTTGTGTGATTCGTGATCGGACCGGAGATGACTCGAAGATGATCTCTTATGTTTCGTTGCAATCAACACGGCCGTTGTGCAGAGCACATTTGTCTTCTGACCGCTTCGGACGCCCGTTCCCCGCACTGCGTCGCGGTTACTCTTTCAGCAAAAAGCAAACGTGGACGAGTGCGGCAAGCGGCCGATAGGAGAAGCAATGTGGGCAGTAGGGCAGTGCGGACTGACTGGTGCTCATTCGGCTGCTCGACCTCCCATTATGTACCCGAGAGAACGCGCTGTGGGGAAGTTGCACAGTCGAAGCCAAAGTCCAGTGAAAGTTCGTGAAAAAACGACGAAAAGTCGGCAGGTTCCGGCGTTGTGTTCGCTGTGAACGCAAAGACTTGATGTGGCTGTAGACGCCAAAATAATGTGGAATTTGGCATCGTCGCATGCGGCAAGCTTTGAACTCCGAAACTGACACCATCAGCTATTTTTCGTTTCTTTCGGCAGTGAAAGCAAACAACTCTTGCATGCTGTAGTTTATCGAACGGGATTTAAAGTAAAGAGGATTCTGAGCGGGATGATCGGCTGCTTACTTGTCCTTTTGGGAGCGGGCCACGTCCACAATCCCAGCAGTCACAAACGACTCAAAGCGGCACTCGTCCGTGTTACGGACAATGCGGAAGTAGCCGTCCTCTCCCCAGAAGCTAAAGGGTCTGAGGATTAATAGAATGGATGGACAGATCGCACGTGTTCCAAGAGTTGGCCGCCTTCCAATATTCGACGCCGTCCTCCGTTCCGTAGCCGACCACGCGGACGGCGTGGTAGCCGAGGAATTGCCCGTTAAGGTGTTCGTAGATACCGCCGGCGTAGAAGTAGAAATCCTCGAAAACTTTGAACTGGGCCACCACCGGGCCGTTTGTGATTAACTCTTGAATGATGCGGGCGGTGTCGTTGAAGCTGTAGGTCACAGAAGCTCCGTACTACTTGTCATTTGCGTACGGCTGCAAGAGCAAGGAATGAAGTAGTCAATCCGTGCAGACCTCGTCCTTGTAGCTCGTTTGGCATTCGGACGTGCAAGCGAAGAGGTTGCTCGGTGTGGCGGGACACTGACGGATTCCGCCCGCCAGCGAGCACGGTGCGAGCGGGAAAGGCTTGTAGCCCGTGTCGGCCGTGTAATTGCCTCAAACCCAATCATTCCTGGCATCTCCTCCACCAGCACATGCCTCCAGTCACGATGCCATTGTCCATGAAGTAGGCCCACGCATCGTCCGTGTAGCCGCCGCCGCATTGATCCCCGCAGTCGGCGTCACAGCAGGCCATCAGGTCGAGAGCAGAAAGGGACTTCTGAATCTCTCCGTTCGAGGCGATGCAAAGACGGTCGGACATCGCGGAGGTCGTGGAAACCGCCCAGTCGGCGCCGCCTCGAAGATCGAGCATTGAATTCACTTGGCGTGGAACATACAAGAAGATTGGTCCTGAATGAGGCCGATGATGTCCGCGCATTGGGGCCACTGCTCGACGGCGTCAAAGGACGGTGGGGCGGCGCTCGCGTTGGCGGCGATCGGCGGCGCAGGCTGGGCCTTCACGAGATGGGCGGGTTTTCTGCGGGCGCCGAGGAAGCGCTTCAACTCTTTACTTGACTTGCCCGCGAACTGCGGATAGCTCTTGGCCTGCAAAAGATGAAGAGAGTGGAAAGAACGAGCTTCTGCCTCCTCACCTGCCACTTGCCCTGCTTGTTGACGTGCTCAATGAGGGCGTCGCCGGTCAGGTTTTGCCACTCATTCCCGTGGACGTCCTTTGGATGAGCGCACACGACGAAGCCCACGAGAACGGCCGAGAGAACCAGAAAGCAGAACATTTTTCGATTGGACCGATGCAAGAAAAGAGCGGCTCCATGCTTATAAGCAGTTCGTTTTGCGGGGACTCATGACAACGTGTTCACAAAGCAGAGATGTAGTGCTGTTCGACGGGGAGGAGTCAGGCGACTCCTGGCAGCCCCTCAACACCCACTAACTACATTGATGCAAGATAAGAGCGGTCGAAAAAGCGATGCCAACTAGAAAAAAGGTAGCAATTGGGGACAGCAACAAGCGGGCGGTGCCCCATTGGAAGCGGGCGGAGCACACGATAACGGAAAGAAAGAAACAAAAGAGCAGAAAGAACTCCATTAAATGCTACAGATCTTTTGCATAAACCGAATAGCGTCATGCACGAAGAAACTATGGTAGAGACGGTCGTTTGCCGACTACAATTTTTTCCGTACGAATGAGGTCAATCGTTCGCTGTACGGCGAACGGCATGGTTTTCAACCCTTTTTTGTCGTTTTCACATTGCTCGAATTTGATCGTTAGTTCGCGCCGAAAGAATAACAAGCGTGGACGAAGCGAACTTTCATCAAAATCGCAGAAAGAGCTTGTTTTTTTGGGTGTGGAGTGCAACGATCGTTCTTGAGACAACGAACGAAAGTGGCCGGAGATGTTTCGGTTTGAAGAAAGTGTGTTTGCGGAACAACGTGAGCACGGCATGCACACAGGAACGAACGGGACATTCGCGAGGCAGCGCAAAACCGTTCGTTATCTGTGAAGTCCTTTACGAAAAAAGAGACGTGGGCCGGTCGCAATGCTTTGTTCCGCTGTACCCCGTGATCGAGTTAGCCGATTGGCTGCGTAGCGGAGCGATCATCGTGAGCAACCAGCGGTGGCCAGTCGACCATCCGATTCTTCGTCCCAGAGCTTCGCTTGTTCGGATGACGAACGGCAATAAACCGTGCGGGCTCGGGATTCACTCGTTCGGCTGTCCGCAAGAAATGGCAGCATCAATCTGTTTCTGCAAACGACACCTTTAGAGCCCGGTCAGAATTGAGCATTGAGTGGCTGTACGCATTTCATTTCAACTTTTACACCTGCAAGGATCAATTTGTTTTTGGCTTTTGACGGCCAAGTTCAGTAAATAGTTCCTTTCACACTTCTGCATTGCACTGTTTATGCTCCAAAGAGCCACAAAAGAATGATACACAGCGATCGTGTTCTTTCATTAGTTCAACGAGGGCTCGGCGGTGGACAGCGGAAGGACGTCCATGAGGCTGATGGCCTGATTGTCGACGTCTATCTTGACGCACCAGAGGTCGTGGAAGACGTAGCCGAACACGTAGTCGACGGTGTGGGTGTCCGCGGGGAAGACGCTCAACGCGCATTGGCCGTACGGGAGCAGCAAGTCGACTACGTAGACGGAGGAGGGGATCGCGTACGTCTGGCCGCCGATCGTGTACTCCCAATGGGGCAGCGAGCCGGCTTTGTCGCAGTCCACCGTGTAGAGGTTGTACTCAAAGTCATATTGGACTGCACGTCGTTGAAGACGGCGACGAAGGCCGCGGCGGGCATCATGATGTTCGGAACTCCAGTGTCCACCTTTCCGAAGCCCCCGTCGTACGCAACGTTCTTGTACGTGAAGACGTCTACTTGGAAGACGAGCGTGCGGGGGTCGTCCAGCCACACCAACGGGAACGTGTTGTCCGGAGTAGGCGGCGCACAGAAGTCGTCCAAAGTGCCGCCGAACCTGAAGCCAAGCGAAACAAGTGATATTTGCTTCTCTCCGTCTACTTACGAAGTGATCACCTGATGTTCACGGCCGTACTCTAAGCGAGAAAACAATATGAAATTCAGGTAAACAAGACGAACGGGGATCCGTCGTGGCGCTCATCCACTGGCACCAATAACGCTCGAAGTCGGGCCCGAGTTCTTGAAAGAGATTGATGATCGCCGACGAGTTTTCGTTCGGGTTGGCCGCGTCGTGCGGGTTCCTTTCACAAAATTTTTTGCCGCTCTATACTTTTTCTACTCACCAGCTCAATCCCACGACGCCATCGGGCACCTGCGGGTAGTCGGATGAGAACAAGTCGTAAATGTCGTCCACGACACCGAAGCGTTGCGTCGTGTTGTACTCGGGACCGAAGCCGAACAACTGAACACAAAGAGTTTAAGTTTGCTCTTTCTTTCAGCCGTTTACTCACGCCGACGACGTCTTCGTAAGCAGAGCCGAACGCTTCCAGATCTCCGCTGAAGCCGGAGAAATCTCCCGCGTATTGGGCGGTGGAAGACTGGGTGGGGTCGAAAAAGCTTTGGTTGTCTGTGCGGCTGGGATAGTCCTTGGCTAGAACGAAGAGGGCCTCTGTTCCGGTCTCCAGCGAGACGAGGTAGTCGACGGCTAAAGAAAATTGAAGGATTACCTGAAGCATAGATAAACCGGGCGTTCCGATCGTGATGTTCGTAAGGATGGGATCGTCGGGGTACGAGGGAATGTAGTTCTGCTCAGAACGATTACTCGTGTCCATTTCTCTGCACTCACCTTGTGCGTGTTGCGCATTTGCCGGTGGTAGGCCTTGAGGTCGTTGGCGAGACGGCGGTGTTATGTGGCGTGGACGATCAGCGGCTTCTTGTCCCCCATCCTGTCGAGCGGTCGTTGCGTGCCCGAAGGAAACGAAGAGAAGGATGGAAAGAACTTTCATTTCGCCTTCTTCCGATCACGAGAGAATGGTGGAAAAGTTGTTGTAGGCCGTCTTTTATACGGCGATAGACGGAAGGCGCGTGAGTTGGAAGGAGCACCGTTGACGTGCTGCTTATTTCGCTGGTTAACGCCTTTTCCCGTATGCAGCGCTTCGAATCAGTTTGTAGTGGTGCGTAGGAAGCAAGAAGCGTGTTCTTGTCCGGCGTTCTGGGCGGAATTGTAGTGTTGATAACCGCAAAAGACAGGCAACGAATCTCGTGGCCGACGTCAATGTAACAGTGGAGCTTGTGAACACGTTGAGAACACGGAGTGCTCTTTGTTCCCCTTACCACTATGCTTTTTGATGAACAACACAAGCTGATACAAGTGATTGCTAAGAAGTGCGAACAGGTGCGAAAGGTGAAGGCAACCGACGAGGAGCTCAAAGTTTTGCAAGGTGGAACGCTTTTAATTCATTGCCACGTCCACGTTGTGCAGGGGAGGGCCATTGACTTTTTGGCATTCCTAGAACATTCTGATTATAAACCGATTGCTGCGACTGAAAGCGCAGCATTTCAATCGCCAATCTTTCGAGCAAACAAGCGCGTTTTGAGGCTCGTGGCGTCTTTTTATCACAACAAATCATTTCTCCGCTCATGAGAAGAAAATTAAACGCCGCATGCACCGCTTTCATATCAATTCCCACGCATGAACTCGCCTTTACTTCTCCTGACTTGCCTTCAAGCCGTCATTGTTCAGGTGGCTGGCCAATGTTCGTTACTTGCACTTGTTTTCAATCTACCGTTGCTTTAGGGCCTGGATTGGCAGCGGGAACTCCGCTGCAATCGGTAGCCGCGGCCTTCACGACCGTCCAGTCCGTCACGGTGTTCGTGAATTCAAAGTGCGGCCGCCCGTCGCCCAAGTGCCCTCGTTACTGTTCGAGAGAAGAGGTCTTTGATGCCGCCTACTGTTCTTTCGAGTGTCAGTTCGGAGAAGCGGCTGCTTTCTGGGCGCAAGCTTGCGAGCACGAACGGAACGAGCACACGTACTTCACGCCCTCGAACTCAACCACAGCGCTGGCCGTCGGAAAGGAATGGCGGAGCGAAGAAGCGATCTCCTATCCCATGCACGGCCAGTGGATGCGGGACGATGTCGCGGTCTCGTGTAATCCCCACTCTTCGGAAAAAATACCGTGTGCACTGTTTGCAGTCGACACGTCGTCAGTCACTTGCGACTATTGGACGATCGAAAACGCGCTGTTCGTCGACGGCTGGCAGTTGGCCTACACGTGAGCAGTCATTCAAACTAAACGACGTAATGAGCTTTAGCGTGCCCTCCGTTACGCTCGGAATCTTGGGCTTGGCGAATGGACCCGAGAACCTCTTCGTGCAGGCCCACAACCAGCAGCTAATTGCCGCCCCGATCGCCGCATTCGGCAACGACAGCTTTTTCCTTGCCGAGTACCCGGCCTTTTGCAACAACTGGACGCACACCGCCGCCCACAAGAACACGTGGGTCTTCCAAGCGGAGACGGTCGTCGTAGGTGGCTTTGAAGTCGAAAGTCCACTGGTAAACTCCAACAACCGTCGTCCGTAAGCTGCTCGGTTTAGGTCCAAATAATCTTCGAGAACTGGTACTATTTTGTGCCCGACGCGCTGGTCGCTTCTCTGGTCGAATCAAATGTTCTCGTCTTGTCGCGAAAATTCGTAGGTTATCGGCTGCGTACCGCTTTACCGTTTCTAGCATCTAGACAGACGACAACCTCATCCCGTACGCAACAAGCTGCAACAATGAGCTCAACTTGACGTTCGTGGTGAACGACCAACCGTTTGTCATCGATTTGGTGCACCGCGAGTTGCCGGCAGGAGGCGGACTGTGCAACACGTACATTCAACCCTTCTCGGAACACTCGAGCCCTCCCAGATACACCGACGAGCCGGCCGTTCTGCTCGGATACGACTTCATGCACAATTTCTGCGTGGCCTTCGATTATGCGAACGATTCGCTGGCTTTCGGAGTGGTCGGCGAGTAGTGGGCGCGGATTGAGGAAATGCCGCCGAAATGTGCGTGCTGTAAACAGTTGTCGTGTGTTGAGATCAGTCATCTGTTTGTCTAATAAAAAACTGTGCGTTTTGCCGTCTTGTCCGACACGCGCAGCTTCGCTCAACCACCCCATCCACGCTGACGTGTTTCTTTGGAAAATAGTGCAAAAGAGCAGTGAGTAAACGAAAATTGAGCTCCAGTCGACAAGTCAACAGTTTATGAACAACGGACGAAACAAGAACAATCGGGCAAGAACGGGATGAAGAAGGGGATTGAATCACACGCTGCTTCGCGATCACGAGTCGCGCGTGGACAGCGACATCACGTTCTGGACGAGATCCTCGAATGAGTACGCGGGTTCGTGGACGGGCCCGACGGCAGCAGCGAAAGAGGGCGCCAAATGCGCCGCGTCGTGTCCAGCTGGAATTTGCTGAACGAATAAGCAGGTCGGCATTCTCTCGCTCCTCTTCACTCACCGCCGTCCCGTTGATAAAATGCGAGAGGCGATCGGCCGCCGGATCGCCCTCTTGGGCCTGCTGGAGCCACTCGTCGAGGAACGGGGCGATGCGGTCGAACGTCTTCTTTGCAACTCGGCCCCGCTCGAACGCCCAAACGATCGACTGGTGGCAGCGGAAGCCGGAACGACGGGCGATCGCCTGCGCGACGGTCCGTTGGCTGATTTCTGCAAAACGACAAAATGAATGGATGAGAAATGGACGGAAAGAACGAACTCAATTCGATCCGCTTCTTGCGAAATTCGGCCCCGACCTTGCGGAACTCCTCGTTGACTGTTGGACGGCCTGGAAGAAGCGGGCAATTCGGATGAATAGAAAGAAGCGTGACTCACCGTTTTTTCGCTGCTCGATCCCCGGCGTGAAGTTGGGCGCGTTGAAGATCGGAATTTGCGGCGCGTCTCCGAAGACCGTCGGTTGATCGCCCGAACTTGTCGCCGTCATTTCGACGACAGTCGGCCGTTGATTGACGAGAAGCTGCGGGTTCGTCGCCATCTTCTGCAGCCCCAAGCGGAAGGCGCGGTCGAAGAACGGATCGTTTGGTTCGAGCGGCGGGATCTCCTGAAAGCAGTCGAGCGATTAGGAGGACACAAAGCTTCCACCCGCTCACAATTGCAACGTCGTCCATTGCGAACAGGTTGAAGGAAATCTGCAAACAAACGTTGAAATCGAGCGGCAAGCAAGCAAAAGACGCAAAAGCCGCTCAAAGCAAAAAAGGCGGCCGGCCGTCAGCGCGACGAAGCGTTCGCCTTTCGATCGCCGCGTTTCCGCTTCTTCTTTCGCTGCCCGTGCGGCCGGCCGGCCGGTCGGCGTCCTCTGCTTGGCGCCTTTTTCCCGCGTGTTCGCGATCAGCCAAGCGGGCGGAAGGCGAATTTCCCTTTGAATCGGAAGTGTGAGAACGAGAAAGGCTCGAATTGCGAAGTTAACGCTCTGCCTGCAACCTGCAGGAAATGATTGAAAGACGAATTTGTAAGCCTCGTTACCAGCCGACATGTTCAAGAATTATTCAGAGTTTGCAGGAATTTGGCGTTTGTTTACCCGTGCCTCAAAAAGACGTCCGCCCTTGCTCGCCTTTGTTCTTTTGACCCGAACGGGCGGGTTCTTCTTTCCTTCGAATGAAATTCGATCGTTCGGAGGTTCCTCGAAAAGCACGCGCCTCAAACGGCGGTCCTTGGTGTTTGAGGAACGCGAAACTCGCGCGCTCTTCAATTGGACTCTTTGGATTTATTCTTCACCGCATCCTCCAGGCATGTCTTCTTCTTCGATCGTCGTTGTGTTGAACGGAGAGCAGGCAACGGTAAATGGACTGCCGAGGATTCGAGCGCAGCGCCCCACGGAGCACTTGTGGGAGAGACGACTCCGCTTTTTGCACGCCCTTTTTCATTGCACACTCCTCTATGTGCCGCGCGATTCACAGATGACGTCGAAACTGCGGTGGATCGGAGCGGCTGTCATGATTCTCGTCGGTGCGTTCTTCAAGTGGTTCTTCGTTCAACAGCCTTTCACTGCAGTCTTCTACCAGATCGTTTGGACGTGCTACCGAACACTTGTGGACGACCAGAAGTTTCTGGTGACCTCGCTGGCGATCGTCGAGTGGTACTTGCAGGCCTTCTTCTCGATGGTCGGCGAGCAACTTTTTCTGAATAGGTAATTGAAATTGATCCGTTTCAGCTGTTTTGTGTCTACTGGCAAGCGAAAGGCCACCTGGAGGATCTTTCGGCCGCTTTCACCGCCCACCGAATGCAAATGGGCGGGGAGTCGCCGCTGAAAGCGAACCGAGCGGTTGTCTGGATCTTCGGCAGCTGCGTTGGAGGGATGTTTGTCGCCCTCATCGGGCCGCTCTATTTCTATTACTTCGGAGATCTGCAGACGGTGTACATAAATGTGAATTTGTGAGAAGAGAACCGATCGGCCGTTCACTGAACGCGCTGTTTCAGGATGGAAGCATTCGGTCGAGGCACCGGGCCAATCGGAGTGTTCGTTTGTGGTTACTGCCTTTTCACCGGCATCTTCGTGATGCACGCATACGTTCTGTCCACCCTCATGGCCCATCGGGAGTTCGTTGAGTTCAACGAGCAGCTGAAGGCGGTGAATACACACACGATGTTTCCTCACGTTTCTTTCGTTCAGGTCGGTAGCAAAGACGACAGTCGGCTGGGGGTGGCGAACGAACTGATCCGCTTCTACGAGCGACAGATCAGCCTCACCGCCATCGTCCGCCAGCTGAACAACACCTTCGAGGTTCGTTCCAATCAATCATCTCCTTCCTTCAGCTCTCTTGCTCGAAGGTCTACGCGTTCGTGATGCTCGACACGGCGATTCCGACGGTCATCTTCACGATCGTCACGTTCATCCAGCGGCTGCGGCACGGCGCCTACTTTTCGGCCGCCTTTATGACCACCGGCTTCTCGCTTTGCATTGTCGAGCTGATAGCGCTCACGTTCACGCCCGCCAAGATTCCCACAGCAAGTTCCCGTCCATCCATTGCCTGAATTAGCGGGGAATTGCAGACCGCTCGGGAAGTGGAGGCGATTTTGTTTGAGAACAAGCGGATTTGGATCCCCTTCCACGACGCCGCGTACCAAACGGCCGCTCTCCTCATCGCTCACGCGAATCAATCGAGCTTAGGCGTGTCGGCGTGGGGATTTGTCCTACTCTCCAAGCCTCTGATCTTGAGCGTGAGTGGAAGAAGAAGCATCTGCTAAGATTATTGTCGTCTTTAGGTCGTCAGCCTGACTGTCACGTATTTGGTCCTGCTCGTCCAAATCGGTAGAGAAGAGGGCATCGAGTAGGCTGCAGCAAGCGACTGTTGTTTGGTTGATTACGAGCCGAAAGAGAAGAGTATCTCGTCACTGAGCTTTTGGCGCCAACTGCGCTCCCTATCACCGACGCCTCGTATCTTCCGTATAAAACTAAAGAATAACGAAACCCTGCTTGCTCGGTTTATTCGTAATCATTAGGAACAATGACTGGGCATTGACGTGGCCGAAGGCAGATTGGCATCCCTACTGGCCGCTTCAAGGGAAACACCTGGTCGAATGTCCAAGCAGAAAACTCTGATCAACTGTGTACAGCATTCTTGTGCCTTACAGACAAATAGAGATCAATGAATCTCTTCTGAATCTTAAAATTTGCCGCCACTTATCCGTCACCGAGTGTGTTTATTCAACTGCTTTTGCTGCGTGTTCTCGAAACTCCAATCGGCAACAAGGTCGCATTGCGGCCGGTCGTCGTTGGGATCGTGAAGGCGCGAGTGCTCGACTGGCTCGGAGACAGTTGAACGGTAGCTGCAGCTTGCGATGAGTGGCGTCTTGTGTTCTTCCTGCTCACCCGTCTGCTTGCCCGTGGCCCGCCGAATCCAGCCGACAATCTCGCGTCTCCACGGCGTAATGAAGTAAAGCATGACGAAGTAGTCGACGACTCCGTGCCACGAGAGGAAGGTGAAGGCGATAAACGATAGTTCAGTGCCGTCCTCCACCTGAACACACAATCAAATTCTCCTTTTTAACAGAAGAACTTGCATCAAAGTAAACGATAATGCAGCCAAACATGACCGGAAACAAGAAGAACACGTAGGCGCAGACCACTTGAAAGCACAACACAACGAAGAGCATTCGCTGCATCTCGTAGGTGGTTGGAACGACGACCTTCAGACGCGTAATTCGCATTTGGCGGTAGAGGACGACCATGCACGTGATTCCCAACCAAAACAAGCCGACGCACATGCAAATTATGCCGAGAACGTAGTTGTGAGCAGACGGGGTGGTCGGAAAGCACAAGAACGCGCCCTCTTGGGCCCATTCGCGCAGCTCGGGGTTCTCCCGCACGAATTGCAAGCGGACCGCTTGTTCGCCTTCGAACGCGACCACCTCGGGTCCGAGCAAGAAGCCGGACATGATCAAATGAAGAAGAACGGAGACCACCGTGATCGCCGCGGACTCGTTGAAGAAACGCTCGATTCCGTTCGAAAAGGTCTGCAATCAATATTGTTTTGAATTATATTCAAAGGAATTTTGCAGCATGACTGGATACTTCTTTTCCCCTCTCTCAGCTGACGCACCTGACTCCACCGGTAGAGGAGGCTCATAACGAAGGAGAGGGCAAAGTTAAAGAGGCAGAACTGGGCGAACAGAAAGAGCGGGAAGGCCAAGTAGAACGGCTGTGGGATTACGGGTTCGACGAGGAAGCAGAACGAAGGGAAGAGGAACATGAAACCCGTCAAGGCGAGCATCAGGTCGACCAGGTAGCACCAGACGACGTTGCCGAGCAGGTAGAAGCGGTACCTCTTCATCTTTGCGGACCTCCTCGCGATCATAAAGAGAATGAGGGGCAGCAGGAGAGACGAGAGTGTGAACGACAGCCAAACGCTCCGCTTCAACGCCGTGTGCAACGGGGAGCCAATGAAAACCATTCCAACAGATTTTTGAAGTCAAAAACTGGTAGAAAGAACGGGCGGCACTCGCGGCATTCGCTGTCGACGACCACTCATCTGCAAGCCTACGCGTGTCGAGCGGAGCAGGTGAAACAAACGCAAAGCACGGTTTTAATTGCGTTGTGAGAAATCAATTACAGAAGACTGAATCTGCTACTCGATTCTCCGGATTTTCTTGAATAAATAAGGAATTTATTAATAAAGAACAGGCCGTCTTATCCGTTCATTTCGAAACCATCCTTGTTTGGTTCCTCCGCCTCATTTGTTGGCGGGCGGTCAACCGGCGGCCAGAAACTCGTGAACGGGGGCTGAGAGCCATCGGAGCGAGAGATCGTTTGCTCGCTGAAGTTGCATCCATCTCGAGCTGCAAGAATGAACGGTTGGATGCAAGTGATGAGTGGGCGTACAGCAACAGCAGTAAGTCCCGTTGAACGTGGTTTCGTTTACGTGCTGACAGAAACCCGAATGGTCGATCGCTCTGTTCAACTAAACGGAAGAGAAATGAATTAGTGCAGGGGCGTCATACTCACTGTGCAGCCGTCCTTTTGACATCCCCGCTGGACCCTGTTTGTGACGGCGTCAATGAGAAGAGCGCAAGCATTCGTGCCTGCGAGACAAGCGAAGGCGCTCGACTCGAACGGCAGCTCGCCGTTCCTCGTTGTCGTCTGGTAGCACTTGAGAGAAGCGGTGGGCGTGGAGGAAGCGGTAACCGTCGATGAGACGGAAGAGGCAGCGGTCGAGGAAACTGGAGGAGAAAAGGGCGTAGGGACGAGAATGACCGGCGGTAGAGAGCTCAAGCTGTAATTGCACCCGTCTCCATCTATAAAAAATCTGCAAAATTGGGTGAAAGTGGGCAGAACTCACAGCAACAGTAGCTGTCATCATTTAATCCATGATTGGAAACGCCGCTAACCGAATAACTTGGCTTGCCGTCCCACTAAAATGAGAACAAGAGATAAAAACTCTCTACTCTCTGCTTACCATGCATCTGCTTTGTTGGCACGTGCGAGTGGCCATGCCGGAGACTCGATCGACAACAATCAAGCAGGAAGAAGTGAACCACGGGCAACTGGTGGGCATTCCGACTAGCGGAAGGCTGTAGTTCCGTTGGCTTTGATAACAATTCAAGCCGAGTGCAGCTGGAAGTCCAGCTACGAATAAAATCGAAAACAGAAGTTGATTCCGCATCGCTTTATTCTTAGCTTCTTTCTTGATAGCGGTCTTTTCTCGCTGCTTTGAACGCGAACGGCGCGGGCAGACTACTGCAAACGCCTCTGCAATCGGGCGAGAGGCAGTAGGAAGCGCAAAGGATCATCCTTCGTTTTCGAGCACCCAACGAAGACCGAGCAGATCATACGCCGTTCGATTTCAATCGTTTTTCCGTCGAAACATCCGCCGCTGCGGAACTAATTGAGTTCTCCAATCCAAATACAATTTGCGGGATTTGTGGTTGGCAGCGACCATTTAACTTAAATCTTTTGTCTTGCTGCGCATGAAATCGTTCATTCATGACATGAAACAATTCGAGCACTCTTGCTACCACATTGCTATCGGAACCCATAATAGTCGCTTTGTTGCCCCCAAGAAAGCGGAAAGATCATTCCGTCCACTTCCTGCTCGAGCGGTCGGCAAGAAATTAAAAGGGCCATCAAGCCGTGCACTGCTGTTCGTCGTGCCGTTTGGACGACTCGATTGACGTCATTCAGGCAATTCCACGAACAAACACCCGCATAAACCGACGCTTGCAGCCAAAAGAAGCCCTGCTTCCAGCCACACGGAGGATTTTAACAGCCCACGAACGGCGTCTCGCACGATTGATTACCGCGGGGAGTCGCGCGCGTGACGTCAATCGTTCGCTTCTTTGATCGCTTACCCGTTGCGGCGGCTACCGTATGTCGAGTGGAATAAAGTGGAGGTTGATCAAAGAAACACTCAGTTGGTGAGCGGAGATCACGGTTTTGTGTCAAAAAAAAGACGGCCATGCGCTTTCAATTTTATTCGTTACGGGAGAGAAAACAACTAACTAAAACGAAATCCGTATGTTCTCCTTTTTCAACTTTCCTTTGGTTCCATCGCTGTTGTCCACTTGCGCTCGTTTCCGCCTGCACACGCGACGGGCGTGTTTTCGTTCGGTCCTTAGGCGAACAGGCCGGACTCGCCGAACGCACCCGCGCGAACCGTTCGCGCGAGCCGTAAACGCGGTCAACTGATCGAACTTGCGACGCGCGTGCGAGAGGAGCAGGCTGGCGTTTGAGCGCGGATTTGTTTCTTCGTTCTGCATTCATTGTTTACTGAAATCCGGTTTGCGGTTGTCAGCAACAGCTAAAAAACACCAATGAACCAGTCCACGGCATTAACAAACTTTCGGTCAGTGGGTGTTTAAAAGGATTGGGGTCAAAAACAAAGAAGCGAGCAGATGCGGCATTTTGGTCAGGCAAACTCGAACGGACGCTTGTGGCTCGTTTCGCAATGCATTTTGGTCCTTTGAACTTTCCCTTCTCGCCGCGCGGACGAAAGAGGAGTTTTGTGCTCGCTGACTGCGATCGATCACTTTCGGGGGTGGACGCGCAGCGGCTTTTTTCGAGTTCTCGCGCACCTCGACGAGAGATCAGAGAGCAAAACGGCCGGCAGAAATGTGTGAATGCAAGAGTTAGTTCGACTTCGCTACAATGATCGCCAAAATACAGGAGAACACACCAGACGACTACCTACAACTTGCACATCGTTTTGCTGTCGTTTCCTTCATCCTTTGCGTCGCTTGCCACCTTTGCAGTAGAACAACGCTCAAAGCTTGCTGATCCGATCCGAGCGACTGATGGGCTTGTTTGTTTTGAACGGAGTTCGAAAGAGCAAACGAATTGATGTCGGCGGTTGCGCGGTTGAACCGCGCTGTTTGTGGTTTGTTCGGAAGCGTTTACGATCGACCGGCGCTTTCCCCCTTCGAGCGTCGCCGTCGAATTACCCCGATTGACGTCAGCGAGCGAATTTTATGCGAACGCGCCGCCCGCACGGGTGCACCGAAGATTTCGACGAAACGCGGACGTTTGATGCAAGGCGTCGTTTGGAGTGATCGGCGGTTTAGCGAACGGAGGCGATCTCGAGTTCGTTGGATCCTCGCGGAGTACCGTAGGAGAGCAATTAATGCAAGCGAAAAGCAAGTGAACACTCCAGCATTTCCCCAGCCCTTCTCCGATCATCTTGAGTCATCTGATCGCATTGCAGGCTACCGTACTCATGAATCACAGAGCCTTTACGGGACGAATTTGCCGAATGCGCGAAGGGACTCGCGATCATTAGCGGGAGGCCGAAGAGTTCGATTCGAGTCACCTTTCCGCCTCGATCGTTTGTTTTCCTGTCCAAATTCACAGCAAAATGGCAGGTGGACTCCGCCCACGTCGCGAGCACAAGACGAGTAATTGACGAAAAACTGGAATTTCGAACGTCCCCGCCATTGGTTGCCGGCAGGCTTCCGCTCGCTGGCACGTGGCCATTTCGCTGGCCGTCGAGTATAAAAGCCGTAACGTTGTGTTGGTTTCCATCCACTCTTTTCTCTTACGATCAGCCATGTACTCGTCGACGTCCTCCCCTTCTCTGTCCGACTATTCCGAGTCGTTCGACACGCTCTCGAGCGGCAGTCCCAACGACCCGCCGGAGGCCACAAGCTGCCGGATTTGCGGAGGTGAAGCGCACAACCGCCTACTCGGGGCATTGGCCTGCAATGGGTGTGCGACCTTCATGAGACGGTTGGTCGATAAGAAAATTCTTTTGGATTCGCTTGCTTGCAGGACGGTGAGCAACAAGAAGGCGTACACGTGCAACAAGGGGAAGCAGTGTGCCCTACACCTCTCCGATCCCCGCTACCTCTGCAAGGCGTGCAGGATGCTGGCGTGTGTGCGGGCGGGCATGAGCATCAAGACAGCCATCGAACGAATCCCCACCGCAAAGATCGCCGAATTCGCGCGGCTGCCTCGCCTAAAGCAACACGCCGGTCACCACCGCGACGCGTACGTCCGCCGCTTCCAGGCCGCTGTCGAAGTGCAGGGCGGCCGTTCGGTGAGTTCACAGGACTTGCGGCTCATCCCTTGCTTGCTTGTTCAGGCAAACGTTCACTGGGGCCACTCGAATCCCGGCTTCCGGGAAGTGATAAATGCGACAAAAGGCGAATACTTCGTGCTCACCCACTTCCTGAAAGCGACCGCCTTCCGACAGTTGGGTGTCGAACAGGAGTCGATCGTGAGTTCGCGAACAGAATCCCGCAATTGCTGGTGTTTGCAGGACGAACTCGCGTGCGCCCTCTTCTACCCGTGGCTCTGCTTCCAGTCGATCACGACAACGGCGCGCAACGAGGGCTTCCGCAAGAACGCGGTCTTCTACGTGGACGAGTCGCATCTTTCCGTCGACTTCCACTCGGTCCTTTCGTTCTTTCGCACTTGCCCCCGCCTGTTCGATGCGGAGACCTGCACAAAGTGAGTCTCCCTTTGCCTTCTGTTCATCATCCTTTGGGCTGCAGGTCCGCTGTAGAGCTGTTCGGCGAGGTGCTGAAGGTGACCGGTCAGCTGCACTTCGGTCGGCTGGACGAAAACGAGATGGCCGCCGTCTTCCAGTTGATCGTTTACCGGGAAGGTGAATACTTGCTCATTCTACTCAACTCACTCCTTTGCTTATAGCCCAACGGTTGGCAATCGCCAGCGGAGAAGCGGTGCAAGAAGAACTGGACGCTCTTTTCCGATCTCTCCGCAGCCACTACGAAAACAAGTTCGATGACACGGCCGTCCGCCTGGACGCGTTGATTCGCCTGTCGGAGAGCATCGAGGTTCGTTCGATCGAAAGAATTCTTTAATTGCCGTTCTCTGGCTTGCAGACCATTACTCACCGCTTCGGGGTTTTCGTGACTCTCTTGTCGCTGAACGGACACCAGCTGATCCTCTCCGAACTGCAACGCAATCCCGGCTCGTGGATGTGCCCCTACTCCTGCTGAACATCCGCTAATTGATTAGACAAAAGCATAGATTGCTCGCTGCTTGGTGCATTGTACGTAGTGTGCTGATAAACGGACTTATTACACTTGCTCACGATCAGAGGAGGAAATGCAAGAGCTTACGCACGTACAAAATACGCCCGCGCTCGTTTCCTTACGCATTCATGAATTTATTTTGCTGAACTTACGTCTGTTTTGACGCACGTGAGCCACCAAAAAAGGTCAAACGTGACGGCAGACTGGTAGCGGCTGCTTTGTTCAAATGCACCTGCTCGCGCCAAAATAACTGGCGGAATGACGGGCTTATAAATAAGCTGCTTTCGCTTAAGAAGTGGACGCAACGTATTTGACTCGCGCCTCTCCTGCCAACCGTTCCTGTTTTCGTTTTCCAGCAATCGTTCGAAATGCTCGACAACTTAAGCGAGCTTGCCGGCTTCTTCTTCAACGGCTTCTCGTTCGCCTTCCAAGCGTACGTGCTGTGGATGATCGTGCGTGTGAGCCCGCACGCGATGTGCAATTACGTTTTCTTTCTCGCCTGCCAAGCGGCAAGTTCTCTTTGCTCTCCCTCCATTCATTCGTCTCGTTCAGATGTGGGACCTTGTGTTCTCAGTGGTTGAAGGCGTTGTGCTGGCTCCTCGCTCGTTCTACCCGCTGGGCGGCATCGTCGTGCGGGGGCTGGGCCGCTGGACACCGCAGCTCTCCTTCTTGCTGTTCCTGTTCACTTTTCTGAACGTGCTCCTCTCGCAGCTCTACTGCCTGCTCCACCGCTTCGTCATGGTCCAAAAGAACGCCCGCCTGCGCGCCGTCTTCCTGAGCGCGCGGTGCAAGGCGGCATTTCTCGCGTGTTTCCAGCTGCTGACCGTCCCCTACTTGCTGACCTTCAACAGCATCTTCGTTGAGGTGAGTGGAAACGGTAGATGATGCGCTGATTGCTCGTTCTAGCACAACATCAACCCGGCCAACAACTTTTCGAACCTCGCTTACGGTCGAGAGTTCCCGGAAGAGTACCGCAAGAGCTACGCGCTTTTAATGGATGGCAAGAATCTCGTCACGTTCAACTACGGACACACGAACGTGCTCGATTACCTGGTGGGAGTGACAATCCTCTTCTACGAGGGTCTTTGCATCGTCCTCATCGTCTTCATCCTGCGGGCGTTGCGGGGAACAACTGCGATCAGTGTGAGCGCTCTAAGCTTCCAGCAGATGTTCGTTTGGCTGCTCGCCGCACAGGTGAGTGGCAAGAAGATCCCCAGAATCCCCCTCCATTCTTTAGCTGAGCGTCCCGTTCGTCTGCCTGATCGTGCCGGTGGGTGCAAATGCCGTTGGAACGGGGACAAAGACGTTGGCCCCTCGTGAGCTCATCGACGCCGTTTTCTCGTCACTCGGCCTCTACGGCTTCACGAACGCCCTCCTCACGGTCCTCATAATCAAGCCTTACCGCGATCACTTCTTCCGCCGCGTCCTCGCCCCGCTCCTCAACTTCTGTCTCCGCAAACAAAACATCGGGTGAGCCGACAAACCAGACAGGTCAATCTACATTTTGTTCAGCTCTCCACACGAATCAAATCGATACGTCGCGTCCATTGCGGTTACTCCCGAGCCGAGCGCCTTGTTCGTACCGTGAAAAAAGGGGCAATGTGCGCAGTTATTCGAAGGAGTTAAAACATTCCACCATTTTCTTTATCGTCAGTTCGTATCGTTTGCGATGTTGGTTTACACGCAAGAACCACATTCAAAAATAAACGTTTGCTCGACCACCAATGTCTTGCCACTTGTTCATTCAGTCAACCTCTTCACCACACTTGTCTTAACTAATGGGTGCGTAGCCGAATTGTTGCTTCGCGTAGTCGAAAACCCCGCAGAAGTGGCGGAAGAACGGCGATCCCAAGACCAACTGCCCGTCGAACCCGTCGTAGTTGTAGTCGAGGTCCAGAACACACGTGTCGGCGTCCCATTGCGCGGAGAACGAAGCGAACGGAAGAACGAGCTGGCCGCTAGCGGTGGTCAGCTTGAGCGGAGTTTCTTGTCCGCACTCGACCACGTACTGGCTATTCGCCTAATCGAACTGCAAATAAATAAAGTGGCTTGATTGCTTCCTTAAAACTCACTTGCGCACCGGTGGCCGTCTTGATGGCCGTGTATAGGGCCGTCGGGACGCTCAACTGGTCGAATTCCAGCATCACGATGGCCTCAAACAAACGAACTAACAGAAAGAAAAAGACGCGGTAAACGCACAACCCACGGATTTGCAAAGTCGAACGTTCCGATTTCCGCCTCTTCGATCGCGAATTTCCAGTGGACGGCGGAAGCGACAAGCGGGACAAAGGCGAGCGACTCGCCGCACCGCTCGTGGTCCCAACCGCCGACCGTCAGCTCGCCGTCCGCCCACTGCCGGCTTGCGTTCAGCCAGAGGCCGACCAGCGGCTTTTGGATCGCCCCTTGCTCGAAGGCCTGCTGGAAGACCGACGGGGTGCCCGTGGAACTCGAGGCCGGCAGCCCGAAGCCCAGCACGCCGCTCACGTCCCCGCAGTCGTCGAAGCAGGGCGAGAAGTCGTCGCCCAATGAGTTCACTTGAGCGAAGGTGACCGCCCCCAACGGAACGCTCCCATCGACGGCCAGCTGGTCGACGCCCAGGAATCCCGAGAGTCCCGCCCACATCTTCCACTCGGTGTTGTTCCCCTCGTAGGTGAACGACGAGTGGCTGTCGAAATGGCCACCCACCGGGCACTCCGTCGGCTGCTCGTGGCAACACTCCTCGCATTCGAACTCGTTGCAGTCTGCAAGCGGAAGTAGAAAGATGGGGTACAATTGTTCAAACACACGGCACGTGTGCCCGCAGTCCGAATAGAAGGCGCAGGACTGGTCGGCGATCCAGAAGTCGGAGGTCGTCGATTGGAGGGCCACGTCGAACGTTTGCGTGGGCGTTTCGATTTGCATTTGCACTACGCAGAAACAAATTACAAGAAGCTTCTGCTGCACCACTCACCGACCAATGCAGCGCCCATCCGTTCGAGTGGGAGGTCGCGGCGTTAGGGCGGCTTCTACGAGAACGCTCGATGATCGCCGCGAATTTCGAGCGGTGACGGCCAATCGGAACACCTGCCGGCGAATGAAATGTTAGAGCACGAAGATAAATTCTCCTGATAACCGGCAGAGTCCAGCGCACTCAATGGCTTCCGCTTGACCAGCGACACACGAACGGCGGCAGTCGCAGCGATCGCAAGGAACACGACGACGAGAGCCGGAAGGCGCATTGTGTGGCGAGAAGTTGGACGCCAGTTGGTTTTTCTTTAAATGAATCTACCGCTGACAGATCGATTATCAATCATCTATTTGTCATCAAAATCGTGACTGTTCGTTTGAGAAGTCCGCCCCTTCCGAAGAAGCCCCACGTGTTGGAGGGAGAACGCAAAAAACGTTGGGAGTTGATCGGCCCAATCACTCGTTGCTTCCGTTGATAAGGAGCGCGGCTATTCTTTTATTCCGCTTTGTTCCGATCTCTTCAAAGAGTTCCGTGTTGTGAGCAGAACACGATTCTATTGGCTCGGAGCTCGTTTTATCGACGTTGCACAACCTTGCTTTCCATTCATTTATCTGGTCGCCGGTCGAACAGCAGTGGAGTGAACGAAACTGACGGTCATTTGGGGTCTTGCAGGTGCTCTTTGGAGAGTGACACGAGTGTTTTCTCTCGCGCACAACCTTTTGAACAAGCGGTCGATCACGGGAGAACGGCGGAGCTGGCGCACAACGGAAAGAACGAGAAATTTGTGCGCATGCTTTCGATAGGGTCCAATTAGGCTAAAAAAGAGTTTATAGCTGTTCTTATCCACCGGATTGCTCACACAATGGTCGAAAGTGCGTTCAACGGCCCGTAAGCACCGAGCGGCGCGTAGAAGGCTTGCATCACGAACACGCTGGTTTTTGTGCCGCTCACAACGCAGAGCCCGCTGAGGACGATAGGCACCAGAATAAAGACGAAAGGGAGGGCCAGTTGGACGGAGAGGAGCGTCACGAACTGCAGGTGAAGTTTCCGCGTGGCCCGCGAGAACACTCCGGCCGACTGCTGCAGAATGCGCAGGATCGCGTAGACCGTGAACGCGGCCGCAAGCGAGACGACCAGAAAGACAGCGGCCATCGAAAGAAAGTACGCTCGTTGAAAGGGCGAGTCGATGAACACGAGAACGATCGGATCGCCCGGCTGCATCGTCGAGTTGTCGTGCGGGACTGCGCGAAAGAACGCTTCTAATTGCTAAAAAGAAAAAAAGAATACTCGCAATAATGATGTGCTGAGACCTCCGTTGAAGCAATCGTGAAGTAGCTACCGACTCCGATGAGAATGCACACGAACTGGTAGAAAGAGAAGACGGCAACCTTCTCCCTAACCGAAAGCAGCAAGTTCTGGAGTCGTTTGTCGAGCAGAATGGCCGTGAAACGGTAGAGAAGCGAGTAAATCTCCACCGCCACCACGTTCGCTCCCGCCCACACCGTCAAACTGGTCTGCAATCCGCGAGATGAAACGAGTCGCTTGTTCCCTCCACTCACCACAATCCTCGCTTGCTCGTTTGTTTGCACCAACCCTCGCATGGTGCACGCCATGAGCGGAAAGATTCCGTACGGTTGCAAACACACACAATAAAGAAACGAGAACACAAGATCCGAGAGGATCAAAAGGTTCATGAAGAAGCGGTATTTCCTGCAGGTTCTGGGGAGTCTGCCATTGGACCAAGTAGAAGACATAAAGATTGGCGAGAAGAGCAAACAAGGCCAACACCATCTCGCTTAATTCGAAAAACGAAGAAAACATTCTCGTGAGTCCGACAGAGTCATTCACCTCCTTTCTTCCATGTGCCCGGGAAACCGCTAGACATTCGAAGAACTTTCTTGATTTCAGAATTCACCTGCCCGACCAGCGGAAATCCGCGTGCTCGTGAATGAGCGCCGGGCGCTGGTCGTGAGTAAGAATTTACAATGACGTGAGACTTTCCGTCGACGACGAGTAGTTCGACTATGGATGGACAAAGAGATGAACTGAGCTGACGGCGCCTGTCCTTTTACAACTGATGTAGTGCGCGTAGGTATCGTGAAAGCGTGCGGCGAGTTGAGCGTTCGCAAGAGTTCGACCTTTGACGACAACAAGAATGCTTGCACGTTTTATTCATTTTTCGACAGCGTTTGCACTGATCAATGCTACCTTTGACCTCGATCTCGTCTTTTCGGTCGTCGGCGGCATCTTGGTCGCTCCACGCGCCTTCTACCCGATGGGCGGCATCGTCGTGCGGGGGCTGGGGCGCTGGGCGCCGCAGTTCTCTTTCGCGCTGTTCGTGTACGCTTTCTTGAACGTCCTCTTCTCCCAATTCTACTCATTGCTCTACCGTTTCGTCGTCGTTCGGCAGAACGCTCGCCTTCGAACCGCATTTTTGAGCGCGCGGTGCAAGACAACGTTTTTCGTGGGCTTCCAGCTGCTCGCCGTTCCCTACTTGCTCGCGTACAAGAGCATCCTGTTCGGAGTGAGTGGACACAAGAGACAGCTAGTCTTTGTTTCATATTCAGCACTACGTTCCGAACAACAACTTCGCGGAGCTTCCGTTAGGGTTGGCAGCCGGGCAGCTGCCCGGGCATTTGGAGTGGGCAGCTGCCCGGGCACGTGCTCGGGCAGGTAAAATCGGCCGGGCAGCAGCGAAAAAGTGGGCACGTGGAAAAACATTTTACCGACCGTTTTGACATTTCTATTGCACGGATGAGTAATTTTAGCAAATTTTCTAGGACTTTTAATGCAATTTACGCGTTAAACATCGTGTTTCGAACAATTTTTGCTTGGATCACCAATTTGAAGAGGTATTTTTGAAGAATTGAAACAAAACCTATCTGTTTTTAAGGTGTGCGGCAAAAAGAAACGCTTTAGTAAACATTTCGTAGACATCGAAGTTGTTTGCGCACTGAAATGGGCAAAAAATTTTCTGATAATTTCATCAGGGTACCCCCTTATGTCCATGCGGTCATAAACCCTGATGGTCATGCAATGGTTGTTTCTTTTATTCTATCCTTGCCAAATGTTAGTTTACGTGTTGTTAAAGCTATAAATACTGAAAAAATCAATTTTAAGTGACAATAAGTGTTTAAATACAGTTGTCAAACGATTTTTCCACGTGCCCAAAATTTTTGGGCATTTGGGCAGCTGTCCGGGCAGCTGCCCGGGCATCCTGCCCACAAATTTCAGCTGCCCGGGCATTTGCCATCCCTAGCTTCCGTACGGACGGCAGTTACCGGAGGAGTACCGCAAGAGCTACGCGCTCACAATGAACGGGAGCAACCTCGTCACGTTCACTTTCGGCCGCACGAACGTGCTCGACTCCTTTGTGGGAATGACGGTCTTCTTTTACGAAGGTTCTTGCATCGTCCTGATCGTCTTCATTATGCGATCAATCCAACGAGCAATGCGGACGGCTACGTCGATCAGTGCGGCCACCCACCGGCTCCAACGGATGTTCGTTTGGCTGCTGGCCGCACAAGTGAGTGCTGAGTAGAGAGAAATCCCTCGATCACACCCGGCTGTTTAGCTGAGTGTCCCGTTCGTCTACCTAATCGTCCCGTTGGGGGTGAACGCCGTGTGCACGGCAATGCAAATCTTGAGCCCGCGAGAAGTGAGCGACGCCGTCTTCTACGCGCCCAGTCTGTACGGCTTCTCGAACGCCGCCTTGACCGTTTTGATGATCAAACCGTTCCGCGAGCACTTCCGCCGTCAGCTGCTCGAGGTCTCGCGTTTGCTCCTCTGCCACAAGCCAAAAGTCGGGTGAGTTGTGGAGACCACACGTTCTAAACTGCGGACATCCTCCTTTGAGAAATCCGGTCGATCCTGTCCAAGATGTGGCGGCGGCCACAATTATCGGTGTCTTCAGTGCCCACTCATCTACGATGGAGGAGAGAACGACGGTTTAATGATCTGTTCTACTGATTGCTATTGGGCGGAGAACGCGTCTTCTCGGGTGTTCGCGAGTCTTCTTCTGGTCGTCGTTTTGCGTTTGCTCGTTGTTTTGCCCTCGCTCTTTTTAAGGGGCGTTTCGGTTCGATGCAGCGGAACGCAAAAGGGAGCTTGTACACGCCCGTTTATCCTTGTTTTTTCGAGCGTCATCATCCACACATGTTTGTGCATTCGATTGACGTAATAACGAGATTTTTCCCGTTACTCACCCACTAATCTGCAGTTCTACTCATGAAAGGTGAGACGAACTACAAAACGAAAGAATGTGCCGCCTCGGAGCGATGACAAAAATTTGTCGCCGTTTTCACACAACCGCGAAGTCCCCCAAAACGCAAAAAATTTCGTTGTGGTCGAATCTGCCGACCGAATCCGCCGGCCGAATGTCGTCGCCTCCGATCAATCAAGGCCTGAACCCAAACAGGACGCTCACGATCACGACCCTTGCGTATTTCGAGACAAACGATCGGGTCGCTTTGATTGCGGGCGTCTTTTCGACCTTCTTGCTGCTCCTCCTGATTGCCTTCAAGTCGCCGACCAGTCTGGCTTCGTACCGCCGAATCCTCTCGATTGGCGTTGGAGTGGACTTCCTGATGCTCTTCACTAACTACTTCGTTCATCGGGTAATGGCGAATAGCCAGCGGAAAGAAGACAAACGAGCGTTCAGCACTCGGAGTACGTGGAGGGCGTCCGGCTGTTCGTCCCGATCGGCCCCGGCGCGGCTCCTGCCGTCCGCCGGCCAGTGGGTGGCCACCGCCCTCCAGATGGGCGCCCCCGTTTTGCAATGCACAATCATTCCGGTGGAGTTCCTCTTTCGCTATAGTTTGGTTCGAAAGTGAGTGGCAAACGAGCAATACGGTCGATTACTCACTCCTTTTTCAGTCGAGTGGCGCCCTGAGCCGCCCGAATTTGGAGCTGGACGGCCGTCGCGTTTGCCGTGGCCTTCGCGGAAGGATTGATGCTCGTGCCCGACTACTTGACGCAGGAGGAACGGACGAGGGACCTGACCGTGAAGGGCGTCCAATTCGTAGGCGTCCCGATCAGCAATCTGTCGACAAACTGCCGGACGGCCGTCACTTTTGCTGCCTTTGGGCTGAGCATTGGAGTCGCCCTTGCAACAGCCGGGGTGATGCGCAACCAAGTGGCCCGAATGAGCGACAAGACGAAGCGACTCCTCTCCGATTTCACGTGGAGTTTGTTCGCCAAGATGAGTGCAGAAAAGAGCGGATTATTGAGAGTCTCATTCTTGCCCTTGTTTTCAGACGGCCTTCCCCGCCATCACGATCCTGCTGCCACGAGTGGGCGGCTTCTTGACGGACGTGCTCGGCGGCGACAAAGAGGTCTTTCTTTCGCTCTACAACATTCTGATCCACTGGACGGTGTTCGTCTCGTCCCTCTCGACCGTCCTTTTCCTGCAGTGTTTCCGGCAGGCGGTGGTCGACGGATTCACGTCATTTTTCTGTCCGCATCGTTCCCAATCGACCTTTTCGTCTACTCGCGTCGCGGTGAGCACGACTACTCGTGTACACCAGCAAAGTCGCGGCCTTCGGCCACGATCTGCTTTGGGAGGTATTCGTTAAGCTGTGAGACAGAATTTGAGCATTCACGGCACGGCACGTTCGGCCGTTCCAAAACAATCTGGATTTGCCACATGACTTATCCGCTCAATTCCCGCTCGCTGGTGATCTTTGACCCCTCGCTGCCCGCTGATTGCGCAACCCGCCCTCCTGCCCGCCCGCCGCGATTTTTCGCATGTTCAGATCGAAATAACTCACGAACGGATAAAGATATGAGAAAACGGGTTGCATATTCGGAATCAGCGTCAAAAACACTACAAAATGGTATAAAGGCTTCCATTTTGCACCATTTTGCGTGACTGACGGACATAGCGGATTGGGTTTTTGGATTAAAGCAAACGAGTGATCATTTGTATGCCGCACCGTGTTTATAAACGCGTACCAGCAACAAAAAAACTACGGGGAAAGGGGCAAATCGAAGAGTAGTCTCGTTCCGTTGTCTCTCGCAGTTTTCTTTCCTCAAAAAGGTCTTTTGAGCAAGTTCCCGGTCAAGAAACGACTGAGAACAGCGTTATGCACAACACGATCAACAAAGCGTTTGGATTCGTCTTGTCGAAAACCTCCGTTCCGTTCATACACCGAGAAGATAGCCTGCAGAGAATGTGACGGAAACATGTTTTTCGAGCGGTGGTGCGGGATTTATTGGCAGCGAACGACACACAAACAACAAAAACAGAAAAATCAGTGACAAAAGGACATAATTGACGGCAGAACTAATCTCATAGCGGCGCATTCCTTGTGCTTTTGCTCACAAGTCGACGGACTGCGCGAACACCTTCTGGACGAGCTCTCCGATGGACAGCGGCGCCTCGTTCTCCGCGTCGCCCTCGACGGCGGCGGGCGGCGAGTGCGGCAGTTCGACCACTTCGGGCGCGTCCTCGGCGGCCTCCTCGGGCGGGAGCTCCTGAACGGAAAAAAGCGATGAGTCGGCTGTTCTTCCACTCACTTCCGCCGTCTGCTGTTGGGTCCAGGCGTTCAAAAGCGGCGCCAGGTTCTCGAGTGTCCTGCCCCGCAGCTTGCCGAATTCGTACATCGAAATGTACGTTTGGTCGCACTTGACGCCGTGAACGGCGGCGATCGCCCGGGCGACGTCGTTCTGACTCAAGCCTGCAACAAACGAGGGAGTGAGTGGACGGGCGGTCGAACGAACCCAACGCGAGCCGCCGCTTGCGAAACTCCGCGCCGGCCGTCTGCTGCTCGCCGTCCGCCGGGCGCTCGGCTGAAAGAAGCGGGCGGGCGGTTCGAACGGACGGGCGGGAACTCACCGCTCTCCCGCCGCTTCCGCTTCTTGACCACGGGCGTCGACTGGCTTCCGCGTGCCGTTGCGGTCCGCTTTTTCTTGCGCGGGACCGGCGGGAGCACGGGCGGCTTCTCCTCGTTTTGGACGGCGCGCGGCGGGACGGACAACGAGATGGACGGCGCCTTCAGCTCCGTCGCGTTCTGCAGCAGGAGCTCCGCGCGCCGCCCGTCCTCCACCATCGCCCGCAGGCCGGCACGGAGGGCGCGGTGGAGGAACTCGTCTTCGGGTTCGGGCTCGAGAGCGGGCGGCAAGGTCTCCTGGAAACGGGCGGGCGATCAGAACGGGAATCACGCTGTCACTCACCGGATCGGAGTTCATCGTGCAGACAGCTGGTTGGAAGCCTAAAATCAACGGAAATCGATGGAAACAAGCGGCAGACGGAGGAAAAACAGCGATCGGGGAAGCGGCGGAAGAAAAAACGAACGCGATCGGACAAACGCCAGCAACGCGTCCAACCGCCTTTCGCACGCCGCCCGCTGCCTGCCGCGTCGTGAGGCCGAGCGGTCGGTCGGACGAGTCGGCGGCCCTCTGCCCGCTTTCGATAGGCGGCGGCTTGCGAAATTCGCCGTAAAGACGGAAAGACAGGGACGTTTCACACGAGAGCTACGAAAAAAAGGAATGATTGGCGGCAGTGGATGGTAAACAGCGAACATGAAGAGGCCAAAATGTTTGCTACGTTCTTCACATTTCTTCTTTCGACTACAAGTGAACACCAAGCAAATATTTGAATAAGTTTATTCACTGCAGCAACGACAACTACAAACAACTGGGTGAGAACAATCGAAGTGCTCAGTTGAGGTGGCCGAGCACGCGAGGCTGAACGACGGCGGCGGTAGGAAGCGGCTGGTCGAGCTGCTGGACGACGAGCGGGCGGAGAGGAGCGGCGGGAGCGACGACCGGAACGTGGGTGGACGGCGGTTTGGTCTGGACGGAGACGAGCGGGTACACGGTGGTGCGGAGCTCGCGAGTGGCCACGACGACGACCTGCGGGGTGGACGGCTGCGGCTCGAGGCGGACGGTCGGCTGGGGCGCGGCGCTCGATTGGAACTCGGCGACGGCGGGCTCCTCACGGGGCTGCTCGGTGGGCGCGTCGGTTTGCTGGTGCGGAGTGGACTCCTCCTGCGGCATCTCCCTGGTCTCTTGCGGCTGGTCGGTCGTCTCCTGCGGCTGCTCGCTGGCCTCCTGTTCGTCCTGCGGCGTCTCGCGAGTGAACTCCGTGGTCTCCGGCAGGTTCTCGGTGGTCGTAGACGGCTCCTCGCTGGTGGCGGGCGTCTTGTCGGTCATCTCCTGGCGCTCCGCGGGAGTCGTCGCCTGCTCGGTCGTCTCTTCTTGCTCGGCGGGGTGGTGGACTCCGCGTTCTGGCGCTCCTCATCGGCGAGCTGCTCGGTGGGGGCGAACTGCGTGGTTTCGACGATCTCCTCAACGATCGTGGTGGTCGCCGCGGTCGTCCGCTCGGCGAGCGGCGTGGTCGTGGCGGTCTGCAGGCGGTCCTTCGCCTCCTGCAGCTGGACGCGCGCCGTCTGCAGGCCGCGGTCGATGATCGAGGCGGCGGTGGACGCGGCGGCCTCCAGTTTTTGCGCGGCGGTCGTCAGCAGGCGCTCGGCGTCCGACTGCGTGGCGACCGGCTGCTCAGCGGTCGTGCTCTCGGCCGGCTGGCGCGTGGTGGAGCGGCGGGCGGCGAACGGGGTGTCCTGTTTGGCGAGCGGCAGCGGCGTCGTGTCCTCGACCACGGACAGACCGGTCGCCTTCTCGGCTTGGCGGGGATCTCGCAGCTGAAACGAGGAATGGGTTGAGGGAAAGAGAGAGGCGGGCGACTTACGGAAGCCGACTGGCCGACGGCGACGATCGCGGCGAGCAGGAGGACGAACTTGGAGTTCATTTCGGAGGAAGGTAGGGACTGGTGGTTGAAGATCGCCGGTTGACCTCCGCTTTTATGCTCGCCAGAAAGGGCGGCGTCTTGCGATCTTTGACCTCCGATTGCGTGGGTGGGAACTCCACTTGTTCTTTTGCCCTCCCATTGCATCACTCGCTTGTTGTCGTGAGTGACCGCCCCAACGCCTCGCGGGCCTTGCGAAAGTAGAGCGCGTGAATGGTGGCCAGTGACCGATAGGAGACCGAAGTCCACGTGCGGTGAGGTCGAAGACGCTTGCGTGCACGTTTGGGCACGCGCTCTGGGCTGAGATCGACGGTCAATCTTTCCTGCTGGAGAGGCCGTTCGAATTGCAGACGAGGTTCTCGAACGTTGCCAGTCGTTCGTAACGTCTCGTCGCTGGACGGAAGTACAAGTGGGTAAGATAAATGAACACGCTACCCAACTCCAATCCGCAAAAATTTGCCGCCCTCCAACCGCACTCGGTCAGCCAACACAAGTAGACCATTCCGCTCGGTTCACGGGCAGCGTCAGTGTGGACGCGCGTGTGGCCATTTTGGGGTCGCAAAAGCAAACGGTCAAGCACGTTCAATCGGTAAATTGGAGGAACAAAAGAAGCAAGAACATGACTCGATCCCCGCCAATCTCATCTTCTTTTTGTTCGGGGTCACTTTCGACGTTATTGTGGGAAGCGTCCGTCCGTTTGCGGAGGAATTCGCCCGGCCGCATCAAAACAAGCCGCCGCCTCGCCGATCGAAAGCGAGGAGAGCAAGAAGGCCGTCGACTCCCCGACCTGTCGGCCGGCCACGACGCAAGGAGGGCGGTGTGCGAGCGAAAGACGCCTGGGCGTCTCGCTGGCGGTCGGCCGGCCGTCTTTTTCCCGCCGCCGCTCGCCGTCTTTCGCTCGTCTCCCGCTCAATTCCGTTGCTTTCAGGCGTCAATCCAGCGATTTCTGCGATGGACGCCGAACAAGTGAGCGCGGTAAGTGAACGAGGGAATCTTGGACAATACAATCCTCACCCGCTTCCAGGACATGGTTCCAAATCCCACCACGGATTCCGACGACTCGTATTTCCGCCGCGCCCTCTTCCACGGCCTCCAGCAGATGGTTGAAGACGGACGGCGCGCGGAGCTCCACTTGAAGGACCCGAATTCGATCGTCAACCGCCCGCCGACGGCCGTCCAAACGACGACCGCGAGCGACCAGCCGTCGATCGTGGGCGAGGAGTCGCGTTCCACGCCGTTCGTCTTGCGCAATCCGCGGTTCGGAAACAAGAAGGCGGTGAAAGGTGGGGGTTTTCTCTTTTGATCCATCATTCCGCCCGCTCTCGGCAGGGAGATGGTGGCGGCCGGAAAGGCGTTCAAAAGCACTCGTTTTGGTTTGAGTACGTCCTTTCGCCCGCCTTGCCATTTCTTCCGCTCGGATTGCAGAAAAGAGTCAACGCGCCGTTGCCGAGTAGATCGTCCAAACGCACCGCTTTCCCTGCTCGCAATCGGCGGTGTCCGCCTACGAACTCGGACGCCTCTCGAAGGAGAACTTCGATCAGTTGGCGCCGCTCTTGAACGCGTGGATCCAACAACAGATGGTGGAGGTGAGTGAACGGGTGGGCGGCCGATCACTTTTTGTTCAGGAGAACCAGCCCGAACATGCGGCCGAAATGGTCGAGCAGCCGCCGCCCATTGCCGCCGGCCCGTCCAGCGGCTTTGCGAACCTGTTGGAGAACCTCGGCTACCACCAGCGCTCGATGACGCCGCCTCTCGTCGACTTGTAGCCACGAGGAGCTCTTGTGTTTGAAGTTCTTGCATTCTTGCTTCTCTGTTGAATTGTTTGGCTTGTTTGAGGCTAATTAATAAATTGTTAACTTAAAACTGAGTAAAGAGAACTTTTCCGGTCGTGGAAGCGGATTCGATAGCGTCGGTTGAAAAGCCGAAAGAAAATCGCGTGCTGAAAAATTCCCTCACTTCTTTCACGCCCGCTCTTTCGGGCTGGGCGGTCGATTTTCGTCGGCTCTCCTTCGTCCGTGGACTGATCTCTTCGGAGGTGAGTTTGCTTCCGCTCTTCGACGTCCGTTCTTGCAGGCGGGATGACGACCGCGTGCATTCGGCGGACAGACGGCGAGACGGCCGTTCGCTGGCACTTCGCGGAATTCCAGCGACTTCTGCGGGCGACTCGGCAGGGCGGCAGTTGGACGAGCGACTTGTTCCGAGTGGGCGGACGGGAGGACCCCACGCGGCTGTTCGCCCGCGTGTGGCCGAACGGCGTGTCCGCAGAGCTCGAGGGCTTCGCGGTGGCCGTCGAGGCGCTCCACGGGCTGCGGGGCGTCCGGCAGAAGCTGCTCGTGCACGCGTGGGTCGAGCGGGCGGCCGGCGGCGAGAAGATCGGACAACACGGTGAGCAGTCCGCTCTTTTCCTCACTCCTCACTCTTCTTGCAGCTGCCCTGCTCGAACTCGGGACCGACGAGGAGACGGCCGTCCTCCACCTCTCCGAGCAGGAGTGGGCGGAAGTGCGCGCGTTTTCCGAGCTTTCCGTCTGCCTCGAATTCCGCCAACAGCCGCCGCCCGCCGTCCGCCTCGCCGGTCGACCGGAGGCCGCCGAGTTCCGCTGGGCGCTCGACCGGATCCAATGGAAACTCCTGCAAGTGGGCCGGTGGGAGAGCGCCCAGTTCGTCGTCCAGGGCCACGGCTTCGTCGTCTTCTGGCTCACCTTCGAGCACCTCGAGGAGGCGGACGCGTACGGCGATCTCTTCAACTTCGCCCTCAAATCCCGCCTCTCCGACCGCAACGTCTCGCCGCTCGCCCTCCGCTACCGCCTGTGGCTGGAGAGCTTGAAGGGACGGGCGAGTAGGCAGTTGGGTGAGTGTTCTTTTTCTTCTCTTTGTTCATTCCCGCGTGTTCAGAATCGATCTCCAACCTGCTGAACGACCCGGACGTCAATCACTACGGCTTCTCGGGCCACGTGTCCGAGCGGACGCTGCTCGACTACGCAGAGAGCAATGACGCTCTCGTCCTCTGCTGCCGGGCCGAAATCGCGCAGGTAGCGGCCGTCGAAGAGGAGAAGCCGCCCACTGCCGCTGCGGAAGAAGCTGCCGTCGATTCGAAGTTGCCCGTGCCTACGAGCAAGAAGCAGGTAGATTTGCGGATTTTCGCCTCGCCCCAATCTTTCCGTTTGCAGGCACACCAACTGGCTTGTCGCTCGCTCATGCTGCGCGAGTTCGAGCGGGGAGCGACGCCCGAAGACGCCCTCCACTGCATCCTCAATCGAATGGGCAGCCGGGCGACCACCCTGCCGACCGTTCGCCGGTGGTTCGCGCGCTTCCGGACGGGCGACAGGCGGCTGGAAGATCGTCCTCGCGGTCGGAAGACGACCGCCGAGTGATCTCTGCAGACTGCTGAACGTAGGAATAAACTCACCCCACCTTCCAAACCGGAAGTGAGAGCCCTTTTGCCCGTCTGTCGTGAGCAATTAGGGACCACACCAAAGAATCGTTCACCCTTCATCTCATCGTTTTTTCTCCAACATGGCCGACGGCCTGCCGCTCTCGACGCTCGTCGTTCCGGACGTTCGAGTGGCGGCGGGCGCGTTTAAGCGGTGGTCGACGGGACGAGTTTCGTGGACAGAGTGCGGGATCGTTTGTTTGATTGGTTTCCCAAGAACGGGCGGGTGTCCCTCCATTTGTTGTTGATGAAGACCAGCGGATGTCCCCGCCGGTCGGTCCAAAAATTGCGGTTTTCCGAACACACTCGAAAGTGGTCAGGACGTCCACGTACCTTGAGTACTTGGGTAAAAACCGGAGAAGCCGGCTGGCCGGTCGCACTCCCCTCGCGAGCGCGGCGGGCAGTGGATGGGCAGCAGGCGGCAGGGGCGCTCGAGTGTTCGTCGCCTGCCGCTCTCCCTTCTGCCCGCAGTCTTTTCTCGCTCCGCTAGTTGACCTCCGAGTGCGCGCGGCTTTCTCGTTTGTTTTGTTGAGCTTTAAGTGGTCGGCGTTGGACGTCACAGACGCAATGCTTGACTGTTTATTCGTGGACGAGCATTACTCCAGTCTCTACTTTTCCGTAGCCGCCTTCCAACTGCTGGCCGTTGTACGTGAACGAATCGATCGAGAAGGCGAGCAATCGGGCGCTCTCCAGCCAGACCAGTCAGAGTTCGATAGACGACCAGGCAACTGGCAGGACATTTTCTTTTTAAAGCACGTAATCGGGCTCAATGAACCGCGAGGTCAACCGGAAGCTGGTTTGAGTACAATGTTGGGGCAGTCCTTACAGACCTACTCGAGACAGCGACTGCGAGTACAAATTCATCTCCAAGAAAATACAAACCGCCCACCAGCAAGCAGGAAATACCTTTCGTTTCTTGCGGCTTTTTGCATTAGACCACCGCATTCCCCTAGCGGCATGTCGCTTTCGACAGCGATTTCTACGGCCAACGAAGCGACCGGAGCCGACAATGCTCTGTTGCTCTCGAATTCTTTTGCATTCTTCTTTGGTTTCGCTTCCACTTTCCTACTCGTCGGTGTGATTGTTCGCTCAGACGCGGCCCCAATGCGTGGCTATCGACAGCTTCTGTTAATCGGTGCTGCGGTCGATTTTTTCGTCCTCTTTGTCAATTAGTTCTGCAACACGGTAACCATCTTGAGTGGCGTGCGCGTCAAAGAATATGTTCAGACGCCCAAGCGATACGAGAGCGCGTACATCGAAGTAAACCACGGGCCGGTCCGCTGGACGTCGCCGACGGTCATGCGAATTGCGGCCGCCTACCGTTGGAATGCCGTCCACTTCTCGTGTTTGTTCCTTCCATTGGAGACGTGGTTCCGGTGGTTTGTGGTGAAGAAGTGAGAAACGAGCATCTGCTTTTGCTTTTGACCTCCGCGCTTGCAGTCGCGTGTACCCGAACGCCCGCCAACTTGGGACGAAAGTGGTGATCATCCTCGTCATCTGGCAGCTCGTCCAATCGGCCAATTTGTTTGCGGCGTTGACGGGCACCTTCCTGCCCGCCGACTACGGAGTGCTCGACCGGAACGGACGGTCGATCACGTACGTTCTGATCACTCCGGGCGATGGCGATCAAGTGCCGTTTCTGGTCAACTGCCTGCAGTCATTCGGCTCCATCGGCGCGTATCTTCTTGCCGTGGGCATTAGCGTTGCATCGATCCGAGCGATGCAGAAAGAAGAGGTCTCCTTTTCGCCCAAAACTCGCCTGTTGCTCAGGCAGTTTTCTCGGACACTTGGCATCAAGGTTTGTGAAGCGCATCTAATGTTCGTTTATCTCATTTCTTGGCAGATGTTCCTCCCGTTGTTCACGAGCATCCTGCCCATTGCGTCGATCATCGTCGCCTTCTTCAAAGAAGGGGAAATCCCGTTCGTGAGCACCGTTTCCGCCTTCGTGCGGCCCTGGTCCTGCTTCGTAAGCTCCGCTTCAACCCTCCTGCTGTTCGGCAGCTATCGCCGGGCTCTTGGCCGAGCATTCACGGATCTTCTTTCCTCCTGTCGCAAATCGACGCCCGTCCATCCGATTTCGACCATCGAACAGGGCACTCGCATCAGTTAGCCCCCGGTGTTTGTTTCTAGTCGATGCTCGTGTCAAGGACTCTCCAATCAGAAATGCCCGTCGGATAAAAGATGCTCCATTCAATGATCAAAAGTGACCGGCCAGAAGCAAAAAAGAAATGAAGTGTGCAGACGAGCGCGGATTTCCTGGAGTTCTCCTTGCACGAATTCCTGCTTGCCTGCCGCTCTTCGCCGGCCGGCGACTCCGCTCGTTCGCCGCCGCCCCTCATTTTTTGTTCGCGTCTTCGCCCGAAGCGGTCGGCTCATTTCTCTGCCGGAATGAGTGGAGATCGCGAGCAAGACGGCCAGTCGGTGGAGTGCGTGGCCGATGGTTCGAAAGAGAAGGAGCCCGAGATCGTGGACAAGATGCCCGAAGCGACTGGAGATCACGTGGAGCAGTCGGTGGGTTTCTTGCCTCCTTTTCCCGTCTATTACTCGTTTCAACCCGACGCCCTTCTGCAGACATTCCTCGGCGACCATCCGTTCGGCGATCCGATGCCCGCCGTCCCGATGATCCCCGCGCTCACGATGTTCAGCCCGTGGTCCTACGCGCCGCTTCCGCCTGTCGAGGCGGCACTTCCGCCGGGCGAAGAGCAGCTGTTGGCCTTTCTGGAGTTTCTGCAATCCCAGTCCGCTCCCGACCAGTCGGCGGAACAAACGGAAGAGGCCGTCGAGCATCCCGTCGAAGAGGAGAAGCGGGAGAACGTGCGGGAGGTCCTCTTCAACCCGCACAAACGGTCGATCACGCCGAGCCTGCTGCCGGACGAGGAGCAGACGGTGGAGGAACCGCCGCCCAAAGGGAAGGCGCGCGAGTGTGAGTCTTGTCCAGCTTCTCCACGCACTCATCGCCGTCCTTCCAGCCACGAAACAGCCGACGGCCGAGGAGGTGGGCGAAGAAGAGCGGCAGCGTTTCGTGGAGGCCGGCCAGCGACTCCGCAATTGGCGCAAGGGATTTGGTTCGTCCTCTCGTCCTTTTCTTCCACTTCTTTTCGCTGCAGAGTTGTCCCAATCGGACGTGGCGCGCTCACTGACCGCCCTCCAGGGCCGCTCGGTGTCGCACGGGACGATCTCGCGCTACGAGTCCGCCTGCTTCGTGCCTCGCTCGATGCGCGAGTGGGTGCTCGTGATAGACGAGTGGCTGGAGCGGGCGGAGCGGGCGCTCGCCGAAGGGCTCTCCGTCCGCGACTTCCTCAACGACACGACCGTCCGTCCTTCCATTCCTTTTATCTCTACTCATTTTTTGCAGGCAAATCCGGACAAGTACCGCAAGAAGAATGGGCAGCAGGCCGAAGAGGAGGGCCACCAGCCGAAAGTGGAGCCGCCGGCGGAGCAGGACGGCGAAATCGGCTCGGTGGACGACCTCTTGAGCGCGCTGTTCGGCGGCGACCAGCCCGAAGCGACGCCGTCGCCCGCCCCCGCCGCCCCGAAACGAAAGCGGACGATCTTCACGGCCGAGCAGCTCGACCGGATGGTCCACGAGTTCGAGGCCAATCGCTACGTGACGCCCGAGAAGCTGGACGAGTTGGCCGAAGAGCTGGAGTTGGAGCGGAGCGTGAGTCCCGCTATTCCGCTTCTTCCATCCCCTTCTCGCCTGCAGGTCATCCGCCAGTGGTTCAACACGCGCCGCTCGAACGCGAAGAAGGCGGAAGACGCAAAGGAACGCGCGCGGACGAGCAGCTTCTCGAGCGGGCTGGATTGAGATGTCGAGTGGACACGAGTGTCATTTTTGTGTTGTGTTCAATTGTTGCTTGTTTCGTGACGTGGGATGTGAAAATAAACTTCGGTTAAAGAAGAGGATCCCGTTTGATACGATTTATCAACAGTTTTACATTGATGATAGCACGGGACCATAAAGAAGCTTGCTAAAAGCTAGAAGGCAAAAGTTGAGACTCTCATTGAAGAACGCGGACAACTGTTGAATTAAGATGAGAGTCTGGTCGCTTTTCTTCCACGACTACAAAACGGCAAGGGCATTGGAGGTAAACGAACGTGTCCCTTTCTTCAGGCGGAAGCGATATCTCATCATCCGTCTTCTAACGAAGTACAAACCGATGGACGATTTGGAGGCGGCAGCGGCTTCCGCTCGAGTGGCAAAAGTGTTCACTTTCGATCTTCTAGCCGCCCGAATGGCCGCTTCAGCAGCCGACTTGTGCGAACGGGCGGCCGCAATCAACCGATCGACGCGAATTGTCGTCGTTAATGGCTTTCACGTGGGCCTTGCCGCCTGTACTTCCCTCGTTCTGGTCGCCTACTTGCGGACGCCGTTCGTTCGCCGTGTGTTCGGAGTGGTCGGAACGAATTTGAAGGTGGGTAGAAGAGGTAGAAATGTTATTCATTGCTGTGTTTAGATGATCCTTTGGATAGGAATCGCGTACTACGTGGTGGGCCTCGCAAATTTCTTCCTCGTTTGTGCTTACCGACTTGTGTGTTGCAGTGAAGTGCGGGCTCTACTCGCCTCTTTGTAGGTGTCAGTCCTCGCAACTTTCCGGCCTGCTCGTACGTGTGGAGCGGCTACCAATGCTACTTCTCTTACATCCAGCCGGTCGCAGTAAACATCCTGATCTTCCCGCTGTGGCACTCCGCGCTGCTGCTCGAACGAGCGGTCGCCGTTTGCTCCAGCGGGCGGCCGGCTGGTCGGTGGCTGGGCGTCGTGTTGAGTTCTCTGCTGGTGCCTCTTATTCAACATTCCGGGCTGAAGGAATCTTTCAGCTCGTTCTGCCCTACTCGTACGTCTACTGGCACTTCAATTCGATGCCCGCCTTTCCGGACGCCGCCTACTGCCCGTCCGTGGCGACCAACCGGACGTTCGACCGCGCTCTCGGCCAGCAACTCAACACTTTCTCCCTTACCTTGGATTGTCTGGTCACAATAGGCGACGTGTGGCTTCTGTTCGCAAACAGGCGGTGCATCGCTCGTTACTACCGGCAAGCGCACGAACAAGTCTCAACTATAAGCCTTCTGTATTCAGATCGATCGGCAACTCGTACACGCTGACCCGCTCCTTCCTCCTGCACGAGTCGAAGATCTCCATCAGCCTCATCCGCCCGTTCTCTCTCGCTCACTCGGTCTTCTACGTGAGCCAGACGCTCTACAATTTTGGTATCTTTCGCTGGCCGGCAATCTGTCGTTTGGAGACGAGGTTTTCTTCAAAGAAACGTCGAATTTGTGTCGAACCGCCGCCCTGTTCCTTTAATTCCTCAGTCTGTGCGTCTTCCACCACTTCCAAGCAGCCCGCACGGCGATCATGCCCGACAACTCGGCCGAGCGGCACTTCGAAGAGTTCCGACGAATTTTTGCGTGAAGAATTACGCGCCGTCACCATTCTTTTATTCGCTGTTCATCCATTCAGTCGGGAAATACACAGACAGTTCACGGATAACAGAGGCAATTGTCCCACGGGCCGCGAACAGCTGGAATTCTTCGCGTGTCCATGGGCGGAATCGGGCCTCTTTGTTGCGAGCGCCGTGTGCACCGCTGATATGCGTTCAATTCGACAAAACCTTTCTTTTTCTACATTCGAGAACATTCGTTGGTTTCTTGCGTTGGAGTCATGTGTGAATCGAATAGTGATGGAAATCACGTCAAAGAAGGATTTATTTCCTACTTCCTGCTTGTTGAACACCAGCACAGGCGCCGCCTTCGGCGCCTCCTTGCTTCTGTACGTCGTTGTTTGATTTGCTGCACCGTGCAGCGGATACTTTTCAATATTATTGAACCGAGCTTTTAAGCATTACAACCCGCAAAAAAGTGCGCAAGACCCGATTCCTTACACGTCGAAAAACCCTTCAACGGCGTTACACTCAAACGGGTGCAGTATCCCTTAAAGTCGCCCAATCGGTTAGATTCTTTCTTTACTGTGTAGCTGGGTAAATGTGCGATATCTACACTGCGAATGCGCACCCCAAAAGCATGACTAAAGCGTTGAAAAACAGACCTAAATAGACCGACCCCATAATTTCTGGCCATAAAAGGCAGTTGTTCGGCTACAACGGCGCAACGTCAGCTCGTGTATTATACATCATTTGACGCGCCATGTCCGTGAGCCTAGGCATGAGTGTTTTGGGTCCGCGGATCTGCCCACGTTCAAAGATACTCGCAAAAATCGGAACAAAAAAGCGGTCTGCGCGGGAAACGCACTCCATCGCTACAGCGACACTCATTCCATAAAGTGATATATGAGAACAGATAGAGGACACCGAGAGCTACATTCATGCATAATTTCAGGTTATTTCGAACACAGGAAGTAGGCGAAAAAACGTGCGGCACTTTATCCCAACAACGCTCCACTCAAACGGCCGCAGCTTCGCTCAATGTGGTCTAATCGGTGCAACTATTTCACCACCGAGTAGCTGAGTAAGTAAACTACACGTTTATTGCACTTTTGAACACCAAAAAATTTATTAAGTACATGAAAAATCGACAAAATCGCAAAAAATTTCAAGAGCAAAACTTTCGACCCCCCCCCCGGGTCGATATCAACGGTTCAGACTTTGACCAATTTCTTTACGCCATCCGTTTACCTATTGTCTAATGCAACTACATGAGTTTTTTGGGTTCGTGAATCTGCCCACGGTCAGAGATAATCGCGAAAAACTGTCCCTAAAACCCGCCCCCGCGGCATCGACGCTCTCTCGCTATAACGACATTCTTCCAAAAAGCAGTCATGTCAAACAGGTAGACGACGTCGAAATCTACGCGCATGCCAAATTTCACGTTTCTTGAAGCACGGGACGTACGCGAAACAATAGTCGGAAAGTGGCCAAAAATCGCGACATTTTGACATTTTACCTGCAATATCTTGCGACTGCGTTGGAATTTCGGAAAACGGGTTTCTGTTCCGTGATCAGCGTAGTCGACTTGGTATGTGTGGGTTTTGCGAGCACGTGAAACTCGTTTTGCGTTACATACTGACATCACCACGCATTAGAGGGAGGGATCCGGTCGGTAAGCGAGCAGGCGATTGTCGTTGACGCTTGAGAAATTGCTTTTGCACGCATGAAATCGGGGTACCGCATTGCCGTCGTAGTTTGCACAAAGGCGAACGTTTTTCGGAGAAGTGAACATGTAAACACAATGCATGTTTATTGCATATAAAAAGCGAAGACAATGACCATGACTCCCGCGATCGACGAAAGCGCCTGTCGACCCACGAAGTTGCAGTAATCTGAAGAGAGCGGAAGATTGAAGGAGGGAAAAGCATTCGCTAACCCTTGCTGCACATGCAAACCGTAGCGCCGTCGTTGTTCGCGTCAAGAAAGCAACGATTGGTGTCCGAATGCTCGGGCGCGCCGCAGCTCTAAAAGACCGTTCTGAACACCCCCGCATTTCTTTTGTCTACTTACACGTTCGATGTCCCCGTTTTTGAAGACCTCTTTGTAGCACTTGGCCGGACAGGTCCCGTTGACGATCTCCTGCAAGGGGTGTTGGCAGGAGGGCATCGTGAACCACCCGAACGGGCCATCCATTAGTTTGCCGGCGTCTCGATCCGAGCAGTAGTAGCAGTTGAGACCGGCAACGGGCAGTACGAAGATGCAAGGCAAAACAGCGGAGAAAAGAAGGAAGAACTTCATTTTCGATTGATAATCGGAAAACTAGCGAGTCGACCGAGCGACACCGAAAACGGCCTTCTTAAATTGCCGGCGATAAGGCGAGTTTCCTTGCATTCCTGTTTTTGATCAGAAATTACGGCCGCAATGACTCACTCGCCTTGACGTTTGTTCAAGGAGCGCCCAGCGAGTTTGAACGGCGGACGGGGCTTGTGCCTCCTTATCTGGGGTTTTTGAGGAGAGGAATAACGAATCACAAAAGCTAGTTTGTCCGCATAAGCTGACTGTTTTAAGATGATTCCATTGATGCCCCCAATAAGTTATGCACAGTTCAACGCAATCCTTTTTGAATCGCGTAAGGGGCCGCGATTTTTGTCTAACGGCCTGATAAGCGGCCGTGATCATTGCTGTCCGGGCGCATTCGAACTTCCGAACGGAGCAAAAAGAACTACAAGGGTTTGGAAATTGAGGTTTTCGTCGTTCTTCATTTGTTCGCGGGCAAAAATGTCCTGATTTCTCTTCTTTCTGCTGCCTGCTTCTTTTTTTGCGTGGCTTGATGGCTTAAAGGAAATTACTAGGCGATTGCAATCTTGCAGGTCTGCTGCTCGACACCTTACTCGCAGTCTGAGGAGAGTTTGGCGGCATTGAGATGTGCACGGAGAAAAATAGAGGCTGGAAGGAGTGCAATCGAATTAACGGAATGTTTCCCTACTTTGCTTTTCGAGTTTGAGCTTGCACGATCGATTGCGTCTGATCGAATGCCGGTTGCAGAATGACACAAACACCCCCCGCTTTCCAATGTAGAGGTCAAAATCTCTTCGTCCTCCGTTCCTACGCCGGCCGTGTGCTGGGGACGAAGTGCGAATGGGTGATGTGCGCAGCGACAGCGTTGGCGAATCGAAGGTTCGAGTTCAACCGTCTGGACCACGGCGGCCTTTTTCTCAGGTGAAAGACCTCCAGCGGCGCTGCTGAATCGTGAGCTTCTACAACTGTTAGGACTCCAGGCATTCGTTTCCCCGACCCACGCAAAGACGAAACGGTGGGAGCTACGAACGACCTCCGTTCGACTCATTAGAAGGATCCGTCTCGTGGACGCCCTGTCTCCGCGCTTCAATCTTGATTCTCGTTATGCTTACGCCTATGTTCTGTCAGCTGCTTTAAAATAAATTTTCGAGCAAGACAAGATTAAAAGGCGTTAATTTGTCCAAGCAGCAAGTTTTCTTTCCATTCACAAAAGACGGCAAGTGTTCTCGCTGTCGTTCTTAAATCAACCTACTCGGTTGCAAGAACAATTAATGTGAAGAAAGTCAGATCAACTAACGACCTTTGAACTTCCGAAAACAACGAGGTATTGATCAGACTTTCGCGAAAGGCCACAGCTGAATAACCTTTGAATTGAAGCGGTTAAAATCCAGAGCCGTTGATCACTATGAACCATTTACGAGCGTATTACTCGGCTTTTTGACCCTTTCATCCATCGAACAAGAAGACGCCAAATCGAACAGATTGACGTAAAATTTACGCACATTCTGCCATTCATGGCTAGGAACGACGAAAATGCTCTCATTTGCGCCGTTGTTCATCCGATTGTTTTTGAGCGCTTGGCATTTGAATCCACCTGTCAAGCTGAAGCGCAATGAAGAGAGCGCGTACGAGTGCCCTTCCCTCCTGCCTTAGCAGCCGACATTCAATGTAGCGAGTGATCTTCCGACTGCCCGTTTGCGTCAGCCTTCCCGGCATTCGAAAAGAGCAGCTGTTTCTAGAAGCTGCCATTAGTTCTTTGTCGACCGGTAAAAAGATCCTGCTCAAAGCTTTCTGGTCCAACGAATTCCGGCAGCACCTAGGGCGGCAAATGAAGTACACAAACTATGAGGTCGTCCTGTTTGTGATCTCTTGTTTCACTCTCGCTCTCCAATTTCTCGTCGTTTACATGATTCAATGGAAGTCAACCGCAAACATGAAGGATATGCGTTTCTATTTGACGAATTTCGTGGTCTTTGACGCCATCTTCACGTTTATTCTCGGGTTTGTTCATCTTTCTAACAACGAGTAACGGCTATGTTCAGCGTTCTCTTCCAACCGATGCCCGTGACCCTGATCTTCGCTTCGTCGGTTCGAGGCTTCGCACTGCTCGGCGGAGTCGACTTTTCGCGCTACGCGCCCGCTTCGGCCGTCTACGGTGGATCGACCGCCATTTGCGCCCAGGACCTCGCCTTGATGTACCGGTGAGCAGACGCGTGGTGGATGAGCACTCGTTTGTTGAAGGTTTGCGGTCATCTGCCCCGACCGCCGCGTGCACTCCTTCTTTTCGTCCATTCCGTTCAAGATCGCATGGGCCGTCTTCTCCCAATCGCTTTCGGTTGCACTCGCCGTCGCCTTCTACAAGTGCTTCGTTTCTGATGCCGTGATCAACAAGCCGGATCGCGAGTTTCAATGCTCGAGATTGCAGGATCTGCCCGCCTACTTGGCGACTCAGCCGAACATCACGATTCCGTTGATCCCGCACGAAGTGATCATCTGCGTGGACGTCGACCAGTGGTTCTCGAAGGCCTTTTTGCTCACGATCGTCGGGCTCTTCGGCTTCTCTCAATGCCTCTGTTTGACGTTCATTTACTTCATCCTGAAAATTTTGCGCGCTCACTCCGAAATTTACTCACCAGTGACTAGAAAGCTCCATTATCAGTTCCTGAGGTTGTTGACGGTTCAAGTGAGTACAACCTTTGCCATAATCAATAATTTCATTCTTTTGTTCAGCTGTTGACGCCCGTCTTCTTGATCGTCCTGCCTGTGAGTGTTACCATCGTTCGGGCGATTCAGACACAAAGGTCAAGCACGCTATCTATTCAACTGGGCTTTTGTACGATTGCTCTTTACGGCGCCACCAATGCCGCATTTTGCATCTGGTTCGTGGGCGGGTGTCCGCTTCTTGCTTCTTTCTTATTGTTAAATCTTTCTTTGTAGGCCCGTACAGAGTATACTTCAAGGACACCTTTATTCTGCCGTGGCTTGTTCCACTCTGCAAACGACTAAAGATTAGGAACGCAATCGCGGACTCGGCGATCAGCCATCTTGGGTCCACTAATGCGCAGCTCGACCCCCGCTCAAGCATCCTGTTTTAAGGGGATGAACAATGAGATAATCGCTTGATTGATGGACGTTTGGCCTTTTTCTTGAGGTCATTGAGCCTCTGAACAGCGAAATCTAAGTCGATAACCGTTGAGCGATTGGCACTTTTCGACGATTTGATCGACCGGACGGCCGCTTACACAAGTTTGTCAGTTGCTCGAATCACTCCAGCTGCTAGCAACTGAATTATCGAGAAAAGAAGACCAACAAGCATTCCTAATTGGTTTCTGTGCGCACGAGGCGTGTTTCATAGACGCCGATGTCTAACGGAATATGAAGAAACACCTGGCCGGACGGTTCGTTGTCTAATGTGCTCGACGGGCTTATCGTGAATTCCAAGACAACTAAAAATAGCACGCGTTAGCTCCCGCAGAATACCGGTCTTTCACGCCACCCCGCCGCTCAAAAAGAAAGCACGCGCTTTCCGCTCTCGTTAGCGATAAGCGGCGAGAAGGCGGTCTTTTTCGCTACTCGCTCCCGCTTTCCACGTCCGCTTGCTCGCGTGTGCTGCCCAACCGTTCAAATGCAGAACACGAACGAACAAGCGACCACAAAGACGCGCCCAAGTGGTCAGATGAACGCGTGTACGGGTGCGAAGCGAACAAATAAACGACCAAATGGACAGTGAGAAGAGAAACGAGGGTTCACTTGTTCTTCGAGAGATCAAATGAACGGGTGGAATGAACTCGGGGATGTTTCCGTGAACGAGCGGCCGTCATCGTTTTTTAGAAAAGGGCGTGGAGTGGTCGGCTGTCAACGAAATTCCCCGACAGCGAGGAGTGAACTCCGTCCGCGCCTGCCGTTAAGCCCCGCGAACAGGGAAGAGAAGGAATGGATGCAGTGTTTGTTTCAGTGAGCGTCCCACGTTCAAATGCAACATTTTTATTCGATCAACACCCTCGTCAGTGGCAAACTTGGCCGACGGCGGACACCAGGCGCGCGCAGTCCACGCGGCGGTTCACGAGTTCGGTGAGGACGGCGATGAAGTCGTGGGTGAACGTTCCCTGCAATCAATCGAGCAATGAACAGCCATCGACTGCTCGGATCACTTTGGAAATTTGCGGGCACGCGGCGGCCATCTTCTTGAGGACGTCCCGATGGCAGCCGAAGTCGTCGATCGAGGCGGGTTGCGCGCTCAAGACGGCCGTTTGTTCGGCCGGCTCGTCGATCAGCAGGCGGACGAGAGTGGCGGCTTTGGATCGAACGGCCGATCGTTCCTGAACGCACGGAAATGATGGCTTTCTTCCACGGAGCGCTTACCCTCTCGAACTCCTCCAACTTCCGCTGCAACTCGCGGGTCTTCTCGGAGTTCGCGGAATTCTTCGCCTTTTCCAGCTCGTCCAGCACTCGGTAATAGGCACCGATCCGTCCTTTCACGCGGCCGTTGCCGGCGACGATCGGCGAGTCGACCACCGAGCGGAGTTGCCGGTTGGCGGCCGGCTGTTGCTCGCCTTCGAATTCGACCGCCTTCTCTTCGGCCACCTGCCGGCTACCGTACTCCTGCGCGTGGCTGTGCTTGTCCGCGGGGAAGTCCGAAATCATGTGATCGCGGATGAACTCGTACTGCACTTCCAAAGTCTCCGTTCCCGCTTCGCCCTGAAGCACTCGGGTCGATCATTCTTCAAAAAGACTCTAGAAACCAACCGATTGGGTGTTGTTGAAGAAGACGTGGCCAAAAACGTCGTTGAAACAAATTTATTTCATTCCGTGTCCGCTGTCCACCTCCTGGCAGTCGTTGAACTTAGCGTCCTCGGTGACGTTTACGGAGGTGATCGCGTAGACTTAACAGAAAAGGAATCGGAATAGTGTCAAGCAAACTCACTTGTTCCGTTGTCCGAGAGGGCGTTAGCGAACATGGAGCCACTCCAGCACGTGTCGATCACGTAGAAGAGCTCCTTGAACTTCTGTTCCTTCTCCATCCGTTCGAAGGCTTCGTGAAGGTCCTTTGCGTACAGCAGGTCTCCGACAAGTTCGACAAGGCCTTGAGCTCCGTGCCCTCCGTGGTACACGAACAGGCGGTCGTTCGGTCCCCTGCAAACAAGAACGAAATGATCCACTCCTCCTCATCACTCACGTTTTCAACACGCGACCAGTCGAGTTCGATCCTTCCGCAAGCTCCAGGTCCTCCTTGTGACCAGTGAGGACCGCCAGGTAGTTCTTTGAGTTGATGTCCTTGCCGCTGTAGTCGACCTTGACGCCCTCGAACCACTCGTGCGATTGATCGGGATTGTCGTAGACTTTGCCCGGCCACGGGTTGTACTTCTCGGAGTAAACGACGTCTTCGTTCAAGATCATGACGATGTTCTCGGCTTTCACTCCCCGTTCGATCAGCTGGTGGTAGAGACGAGATTGCTGGGCCTGCAAACGAACGTCTAATGGATTATCTGTGTTCACTGACCATGTCCGCAAGGTTCATATCGCAGTGGAAAACATCACACGGTGCCGGAGCGACGATCAGCGCGTGGATCTCGCCCCCGTCCTCTGCCCGCTCGAACCACGCGGACGGAAAGCCGGAAGCCACGGCCGAAACGACGAGGAGGAGGAGGAGGGAAGAACGTCCGTTTATGACTTCCGTTCAGTGAGTGATTTGCAGAAGCCAACGGTTCTTTTTATTCGTGTTCGAAACCAAGGAACCCAAAGGCCGGCGGCCGTACGAGTGGGTGCGAACGGCAAACGGCGACCGTTGAATCGGAAACCTTTGGCATTCGAGCGCCGGCATTTCCTTCATCAAAAGAGGCCGTTTGAAACAAAGGCAAAACAACCAACGGAATCCGACATTTGCCCGTTTTCTCCGCCAAATGCCTCGAGAACAATCGGGCGTCACTCGTGAGCGGCCCACGCTCTGATTGAATTCGAACAAGAGACTTGTGATCAAATGCCTTCTGGGCGGCATTTGCGAGACGAATCCTCATGCATTGATCGAAGCTAAACGCAGCTTCAATGACTGGCGTGTGTTCTAAGTGTGTTTGTTGATGAGAAGCAAAAAATAACGAATTGTCTGGAGTGCGGGGGCGAACGGAAAAGGGCGCTCGGAGTCCTGCCGCGGTTGCTTGTGCGCCCCACGGGTGGCATCGGGCCCGCTCGCTTTTTCGCCGCCGAAAACCTCGTTTTCCTTGAATTTCCCCTTGTTTCATTCGTCGAGGTGGGCGCGCATTCGGTTGGGTTGCGGAGCTGATCGCGGTTCATCCACGGCAGCTTCGCGATGTCGCTCCAAGAAGCATCTCCCGACCAAAGTTCCTCTCTCGCAGACGATGACGGCAGCGACGATTCGGCTCGAAACGAGGTGCGTACTTCACTTGTGTTCTCGAATTTTCTCCTGTTCTCAGCAAACGGCGGGGAGCGGTCAAGGGAGCTCGGGAATACAATTGGTTGTTTCTTTCCTTTTTCCATCCGGTAATCCGTGTCGATTTCAGTGGAAATGCCCGCATTGCAAGAGGAACTTCTCGTCGGCGCTGGTCGACCTCCACTTGGCCACGCACAACCGGAGCCGCGGTCAGCCGAAACACACGTGCGCGCAGTGCGGGGCTCCGTTCGCAAACGAGCAGCTTCGCGACCTGCACGAGCGGGAGGAACACGCCTACAGCCGTCCATTCATCGACCCGAGCAGCCACCAATCGTACGCCAAGTCGAAGCGAGTTGCCCAGAAGGCAAGTCGTGTCTCTCCTTTTCATCGTTCAACTCGCATTCCTTGCCAGAATCCCTGCCGTCACTGCGGCCTCCCGATCGCTGCCCACCTCCTCGCCAAACACGAGCGAGGTCACTCGAAAACTTCCGGCTACCAGTGCACGAAATGCGGCTCGTTCTACTCGTCGAAACAGCACCGCGATCACCACGAGCGAAAGTTCCACGCCTTCGATCGTCGAGTGCAGCAACCGGGGGAAAAGGATGAGGTGAGCGAGACGTCCGGCCACTCATTTTACGATCTTGTTCAGGCAATCCAGCAGCCGGTGGAGCGGCTGGTGGAGGAGCCGCTGCAAGGATTTAGCGCCCAGCGCACGAGTTCCAGCGTTCCGCCGGCCGTTCCGGAAGAAATGGAGGGGCCGCGAGTGTCGATGCCGCCCGCCCCGGCCACCAGCAAGCAGACGGCTCTTTTGGACGAGATGCGCGAGAAGGCGGTCGGCCTCTACGTCGACCTCGATCACGTGAGCCCGCTTCTCCACCCTTTCTCATCTGTCGTTCAGTACCCGCCGAATCTCGCAAAGTTCCTCGTGGACTTCTGGGTTCGAGCGCCGGTAACCGAGCTGCTCGTCCTTCGTTGTGACTCGCTGGGCGTCCGCCTGTCGCAGTTGGGCGCTCCCGCCTGCTTGCTCCGAATGGACCGCCCGCCCCAGAAACCGTCCTTTGCGCACGTGTTCGTCAAGACGCCCGAGATGGCCGAACGGGTGCACAAAGAAGTGGACGAGCGGCTGGAGTTCGCCGACTTCACGTCCAAATTCCTGCCGGCCCTCCAGCTGCCGTCCGTGCTGCTCGTCGCCTCTCCGGCCGATCGTGCGTTTCGCGAATCGACTGTTCGAACTGGTTCGACTTTTTGCAGGTGCTTCCGTCGACGTCCAGGCACTCGCCGTCCACCGGATCTTCGTCTTCCCGCAAGCCTGACGCCTGGATCGGTCTTTTGTTGTCTGCTCGTTGATTTGGTCGTTAATGCTTGTCGCTTTTGTAGTCGAGTTGTTGTGTTTGTGCTAATGAATAAAACCGTTTGGAAGTGATGACCAGCGGAATTCCGTGTTCGTTCTGTGGTTTACATCTTGAAACGATCCAAAAACACGAGACGTTTCTGTCGATGGATGGGCAGTGCAGAAGTTTGTTCGATTCGTGGACGACAACATGAACGGTGTTCTTCGGTTGGAATGCTCGCCTGCCGAAATAGAACGATTTGCGCGTTTATTGAATGACGGTGGCTTCACTCAGAGAATTGTCGTACAACCGAGTCACGGCTGACCGTTCCTGGACAACCGTTGTGTTTCTGTCCTTACGGTCACGTTTACGACCTTCTGCAACGGCGACTGCGAGGTGCCTTTGCAGCCGAAGAAGGAGGCCGCGTATTGCTTGTACGGCTTGATGATTAGAAGAGTAGTGGTGGCATTCTGAAATCGCCGCAACAATCAAAAGAAACCCTCGTTTATGCTCACGACTGCCGGTAGCCAGCTAGCCGGAAGCATCGTGTAGGAAGACAGGAAGCGCACTCGATTGACGACGCTGAACGAAAGGATTGAGTTGGGAGCGAACGCGAACACGAGGAAGTTTATCGTCTGCAATTCTCCGTTCATTACATTTCGTTCACGTGTGTTGCCTACCTGAACGATCAGGCTGATCTTGAATTGTCGAGCGAGCGAACGGGTGTGGTCGCTAACTGCCGTCTGGTGCGAGTGGACGAAGCGCACCGATTTCCACAGGTAGAAGGCGCAAAGGAAGAGGGCAACGTTCGAGGTCACTGGAGCTGTGAAGTTGTAGAAACATTGTGTCGAAAGATCTTCCTGCAATCGATTCGAATCGAAAAAGATGGACGGATAGAATGCACCATGTCCGACCCGTACAAAAAGAACTCCCGACCGTCCACCTCGGCCGCCTCCAGCAGCTGCGCGTAGTGGGCGGTTGGTCGGCGTTGCTGCTCCGCCACGCTCCAAACGACGTTCGCTGCACACAAGACGGCAACCGTGGACGCGACGCCCACGTACGAGACGAGCCGCTTGACCGTCGTGTGCGAACTAACAATGAATGAAAACAAGTGTCATAAGAAGGCAAATGCACACACTTCTTTAGGATGTCGTAGCGGTATTTGTACTGACAGGGCAGGATGAAGATCGAGTTCATGGCCAAAAAAATATGCAAGAAGATGGTCGCGTAGATGGACGACGGGAACAATCGCTCCACCCCGTGCGGCATGACCACCAGGACGCCCTTCTCGGCGGTCACCAGCTGAACGAGCGGGCGAGTGGGTGGGGAGATGCAACCGGAACTCACGTGTTGGATGGCCAATTCGAGCAGCGAGTACGCAAGATCGAAGCCGACATGGAAGAGGAACATGAACGAGTAGGCTTGCTTCCGCCGAGACGAACGGAAGATCGCGGCGAGCAGGAGGACGTTCAGGAAGACGCCCACCGACGATCCCACAAGGTCCACCACCCAGCAGAAAATCACACTTGCCGAAGTCATCGGGATTTTTTGGAGAAAACGATCGTCTATCCAAGAGCAGAGCGGGGCCGAGTGCGAATAGACGGGGTCTCGCTGGCCATGAAATGTCCGCAATTCAATTTTCCGAGGACTTACCGACGTCGTTTCTTCTGTCCGCACCGTCTCTTAAACATGTGGTACGCGTGGTACACAAGCTGTGCAGTCTGTACCTTCGAGTTGTGATCAAATCAACCGCGTGGAAAAATTGTGTTCGGCTTCACCCAAATTGTGCTTTCGGCCGCAATGATCCAAACGCAATTAAATAGCGCAAAATGTTAAACGATGACATTCGAACTATGGAGAGCACCCACTTCATTATGCGGTGATGTCACGCACAAGCGACAAGTCGGTGGAGAAGCTAGCAATTCATCGACATAATAAAGGCGAGCATTGCTCATTGCATTCGTTTGTTGGGCTGTGAAGAACGAAAACTCGACCACACTTACCACGGAGAAGTATTTTTTGGCAGTCAACGCGAATCGTAGTGGAAGCCACCCGACGGCGATCACCAACCTCCGCTGGACGTGATCCAAATCTAGCCGACCGCCCGCATTTCGAGCGGAAGTCCGGCCAATGAGAAAGACTAGAAACTATTCACTTTTTCTATTTGCTGGCATCAAAAGAAACTATTTAGCGTTGTTTGCGGGTAAGGGTACGCTGTGCGCAGCGTTGTACTTCAAGGCTGCATTCCTGCGCGGCTTTCCCAATTCGGATTGGTTTTTCTTGAGACCGTAAGAACCAAATGGACGGACAGAGCTGTGTCTGTTGAGTAACGGCCCATTCGTAGAGCTTTCATTAAACCCGGGCGTATGTGGAGCGCGCCTCGGCCTTCTTCCATTGCAACGAGCACTCGATTTGGCGAACAAAGTCGACAAAAGCATTCGCTCCGCACTAGTATAACAACATCCCCAAGCGGGGGACGGCGCGAAACGCCGTCACAGGCTGGTCTACACCAACTGGTACGACTGGGATCAAATCACGGCCAGTTCGACTTCCATTTGGTCCAAGACCCAGCTATGGTGCGTTGAAAATCGGCTTTCAATCCTCTATTATCGTCTTTTGTAGGTACTGGAACGCCAACGGCTACGGATTGCGCGCCGAGTCCGCCCAGGACTTCACCGACTTCTTCCCCTTCGGAAACTTTCGCTCCGCGCAGATCAAGCAGTACGGAATCGGCGAGACGCTCTGCTCCACCTACCTGAACCGGAGCGTCTATCCCAGAAACGGAGTGATCGCTCAGTCGAACAACACCGTGAATGCGGAATTCGTCGCCAAGGCCCAGAAGAAGCAATAAGCGGTGAACCAAAAGCAGGCGGAAGCTTTGGACTTTAACCTGGGCCGCTTTGTATTCCGACCGTGGGCTCTTTCGAATAAATTCTTCATTGCACACCTGTCACAAAAAGCAAATATGAAGCGTCTTCTATTAGCGACTGTTTGCAATCGTCAATGTTCATCGATCTCGTCTTTTTGCACTGGACAATGGCGTGGTTTCCGTTCGAGTCATATGCCAAAAGGAGTTGTGGACATGGAAACGCGTTTGTCCCATGAACTGCAAGACACGTAAAATAAAACGATGTCAGAGAAAAAACCACACGCTGTGTTCAAGACTTTCATCAGCAAGTGGCCGCTCATGTCCGCGCAGACGAGGGGTTCAGCTTCTGACAAGGGGTGCACCTCAGTTGTCATCGGCGGATTTGAACGAGATATAGCTCATTCGGCGCGCCTCGACGAGCTGATCCCGAATCTACCCGTTTTAGCTGCCCAGTCGGCCGTGAAACGGAGATACAGCGCGTGAAAGTTAGCAGTGTTTTCTCGCCACTGCAGCCGCCCATTTTCCACACGTGCTCAAGACGGTCTCATTCTTCCTTCCACCGTTGTGTTGGCGTGGCCGAGTGGCGAAGACGGTTGACTTGCATGCTGGTTCGATTTTTTGCGTTTTGACACGTTTATCTCGACAAGTTCTGCTTTTTGATGTTTATTTTAACTTTTAAACGATGCAGTTTGATGCGGGGAATCGATTGATATCAAAATCTCACTATCGAAATTTTTGACGAAAATCCGCGGTCAACCAACCCCCTTTGGTCGCCTTTTTCGATGGATTGGACAGGCTGTTTGGTGTACTAAAAAGACTTTGATTTGGCTGGTTTTTGGCATTAACGGCCTTCGCAACATGAGAAACCGGATTCCAAAAGAAATCTCGAAAGACAACGGTTGTACGACGACTAATCGGCTGTCCTAAAAGCGATAGACCCAACATTCGGACTGCAAGGTGCGGGCGGCAAGGGCTGGGTTTTCAATGATTTTATGACGCCAACGGTTTCAAATCGGTCATAAAATACAACCTATCCCACAAGTTTGCCGAAAAGCGACAGAAAATTTGTTTCGAACACAGGGTCCCCCCTTTGGTCAGCCCGGACGGCGATGTTTGGCGGGCCGTAGCTGCTTTGGACGGCCGACTGGGCAAAAATGGTAGTAATAACTTTTGTTTGTCTTGCCGAGACGCGTCGAATGAGCTATATCCCGTCCAAATCCGCCGATGACAAATGAGGTGCATCCCTTGTGAGTGCTCGCCGTTCGCAAAGTGCGGACAGCACCGGATCCCGCACAAATGCACGACTGCGCGGACGAGGCCCTCTCGTCAACAAAAACGTGTGAACGCGATCAATCGTCCAGTGATCTCCGCTCGGACGTGGGAGAAACAAGCGGAACAACAGCGACTGGCGATTTACTGATTTTTATCACTTTTTACTGCGGCGGCGCGGTCGCCTTTTCGGCCCGGCGACGATCCCGCAGTTGAAAGGGCGAGGGTCAAGAGAAATGAACCGTCGTCCACTTACGGAAACCGACTGGCTGACGGCGACGATCGGCAAAATTACAAGTTTCGTTCTGCTCCTGCCTTTAAACAAGAATAACGGGCTGATTTACGCGCTCATTTCGAGGGGTGTCGATTGGATAACCCTGTTGGATGATCTCCTCTAGAATCTGCTATCAATCGTTTTTTGCGGGGCCGGACCCGCTTCTCATGTCCGATTCGAATCGAAGAACGCGCCCGCTTTGCCGATCGAAAACTCGCCGCGAAAAAGGCGCCAAACGAAGAGAGCCGGTCGGCCGGCCACGCGAAGGCGGCGAAGCGGAGGGAGAGGCGACCGAAAAGCGAACGCCGCGGCTCGCCGCCGATCGGCCAGCTTTTTTTGGTCAACGCGCTTTTCGGTCGCGTCCGGCGCGCATTTCGTTCGCTGTTTGCTTTCGAACGGTAATTTCAGGTTCCAATCCAGCAGCTTCAAGAACGAGCGTCGTCCCGATGGATGCGGTGAGTGAACGGAAGGTGCTTGTCGTCTAATCGATTCGGCTGCAGGAGATGACGACGCCGCCTCCGTTCGATCCAAACGATACCTTCTTCCCCCACTTGGGGCAGCAGGAGGTGACGGAGAAGCCGGCAATACTCTGCGAGCGGCCGATGATCCCCGTCGTGTGGTCGAGCGACCACGGACCGATTTTTTGGGGACGTGTTGCCGCCCTTGCCAGTGATTCCGCACGAGCCGGCGCCCAAACACAAAGAGAAATGGGGTGGGACCATTTTTTCCCCTCCTTTCAAGCCGCCCGCTTCTTTCAGGCGCCGTGGTGAACGAGGAGTTCCGGAAAGCAGGCGCAGAATTCCGGAAGAAGCGGAGCGAATTGAGTGCGTTCTCCCGTCTTCCTTCTGCCATTCATTCCGTCCGAGTTGCAGACATTAGCCAGCGCGCCGTCGCCCGAGCCATCACTCGTCGTCACGGCTTCCAGTGCCATCAATCCCTCATTTCGTACTTCGAGTGTGGCCAGCTGTGCAAAAAGACGTTCGACCGCCTCGTCCCGCTGCTGGACGAGTGCCTCCAGCACGTCCAAGAGGAATCGGCGAGCATTCGCCTCTCGCAGTCCTTCTACAAAGTTATGGTGAGTGGAGAGCAAGGAAGTTTCATAGTTGCTCGTCTGTTCAGGAGAATTCCACCCAACAGCGCCAGCAGCAATCGCTGGACTCCGCCGCCGCTCTGAGCGCCGTCAATTCGGCCCACAAACCCGCGTATTCCTTCGAGGACCTCTTCCAGCGCGTGATGTCGATCCCCGCGCGCGACCTGTGATTGAGAAGCGAGCATGAACTTTCGATCCTCTTGTCCCGTTGTTTCTTGCCCGATTGTTCCAGTTTCGTTTGTTGTTCATAAACTGTTGACTTAACGAGCGGTACTCCGCTTATTCATCTCCATTTAAACGCGGGGCTAGTCCGCCCATCAACCGACTCTTTCCCGACCGTTCGTTCACGATCGTTTTCGGTACTCGCTGTGCTTGCTCGTTTATTGCGACTAATGACTACTCGAAACGACCAATGGATCAGACCTCCTTGTGGAAGGCCTTTGCGAAGCCCATTCGCTGTTGCCCCACATCGTAGATCGTGCAGAAGGTGCGAAGGAAGGGCTCGCCAAGGATCCACGGGTTGTAGCCGGTGCTGAACGAACAGAAACGATAATATCCGTCGATTGATCCACTCACTCATCGTTCTCATCGATCAGCATTGCGCACTGGTCGTTCGGGAGGTTCAGCTAAACGAGCAGCATTCAAACATGTGGATTGTTCCCGTTTTCTCGTCCACTCACGTCGACCACGTACTCCGTTGCAGCCACGTGCAGTTCCTGACCGCCCACCGTAAAGACGAGGTCGGGCAGAGAGGAAGCAGACGTGCAGGGGACTGTGTAGAGGCCGTAGTCGGGGTCGAAGTCCGGGTTGATTTGTCGCAGGATGGACGGCATGTAGTCGAACGGAGCCAACAGGAACGTCTGCGACGTGTCCAGCAACGCGCCCAACGCGTCTGACTGGTGGAAGTCGCCCATTGTGAACCTGAAAGAAGCTTGCAGATAGAAGACTGCTGCTTGACTTACGCATCGACGTTGAACACCCACTCGGCTTCGAGAATGAGCGGCGAGTAGACGAGCGGCGCGTTGCAGTTCGTCGAGTCCAGAGCGCCGAACGTGATCTTGCCGCTCGAGCGGCCCTTCGACGGCTTCACGTGTCTGCAACAAAAGGAAGGTTTCACTCAATTGCTCTACTGCAGGGTACCGATCCAGCCACAGAGTAAAGATGGGTGCGTCCAGTTGGGGAATCATGTTCTGAAAGACGGGCGTCTCGCCGTCCTCAGCGGCCAACGGCCAGCCCAGCCCGAGAACGCCGTCGTACGGGTAGAACGGAAAATACCCGTCGACGCTGTTGATCATTCCAAAGGCTTGTTTCTTGACGGAGATCCCGCCCACCTGCAACGAAATAGAAGTGGGCTAGTGGAAGGATTGTGAAAAGACTCACGACGAACGTGTCCACGCCCAGCTCGCCGTAGACGTCGGTCCCAACTGCGTAATCATGGAATTTCGTGCCGTTCGGTTGGAAGGTGGAAGATTCCCTGCAACAAAAGGGGATGAACAGACGAAGCTCCACTTTCCACTCACTTTCGATGGAACTTCTGCTTCTTCCACGTTCCCGTCAGTGGATTGTACTGCCCGTTGCAAGTGCTGCTGTCTGTGCACGTGTCGTCCAGCACCCAGCTGCTCGCCCTGTCCGTGTCGAATTCCACTTGAAATTGCTGGGCTGCAAACGAGAAGAATCAGGAATAATCGGAAGGCGAGGGGACGAACGAGGCGTACCGATCGTGATGTTGCCCGCGTAGAACAAGTCTGTAACGAGAAGAACTGCGGTCATTCCTCCATCCAAACAAACCCATGTAGTCGGTGAAGTTCTGCCGGCCCGACGCGAACTTCCGCGGACCGAGGCGGGCGGCGCGTGTGTGGGCGAGCGGGTGGACCGAGCGGAAACGTTTGGCCGACCAGTGGGGCTTCTCGATGGACACTTGGAACGAGCCCTTCGCACCGACAAGCTCCACCGCCAGTGCGGCAAGAAGCAGGCAAAACAACCGGTTCATTTCTTTTCTGTTCGGTTAGAAAATACACCCAACCGTTCCCGTTTTTATTCTCCTTCTCCGGACACAAGCAAGACACCAATCACTGCACAGATGATCAGGGCAGGTCAGAATCTGTCGTCATGAAGCGGAAACTGGCGTCGAGTTATCGGGCGTCTTCGGAAGAAACGAAAGGGTCGCCCACTCGACTGCTTGCCCGGTCACCGGTCGCCTGATCGCCGCTCGTTATCGCTGCCTTCTGATCGGCGGACTACTTGCTCGAAAGCAAGTGGAAGATGACGAGCGCACAACGTTAACAACAAAGCGGAACGTGGTTTGCGCACTGTGCAATGTCAGCATCAGAGAAATTTTCCTTTGCGAACGAACAAACATCGATCTGCTTGATCAGATCGATGCACTGTTTAGTTGTTTCAAAGCTATTAGGTGACTCCACAGAACTCCCAGAAAAAAAAGCTTACATAAATCCGTAAAAAACTGCTTTACAGATTGCTTTAAATGGAATGTCTATTGCCCACTGCTTTGCCAATGCGAGGGTTTATTGCATCAAAAACAAGACAACACTTCAGTGTTTCAAGTGGTCGCATGACGGGCTTTCGCAAATCCGATTTGCTCGCCGCCCACGTCGTAGATCGTGCAGAAGGTGCGGCTGAACACGTCGCCCAACAACCAGTCGAAGTCGCTCGAACTCAAAAAAACGTTGGATGGGCAAAAGGCGAGTGCACTCACTCCATGTTCCAATCGAGGCTCAGAGCACAAACATCGACGTCCGGGCTCAACTGAAAGCTCCGTGTTCAATCCGCCCGCTCAGCCGAATGCCACCTCAAAAATGTACTCGCTGACCGGCAAACTCAAATGCTGCCCGTTGATCGTGAACACGAGGTCGGAGAAGGAGTCGATCTTCGAGCAGGGCACTTCGTAGAGGTCGAAGATGAAATCGAAGTAGGCGCCGGTTTGCTGGATGATCTGCTGGAGTTCGTCGCTCGGAGCCAAGATGAACGCCGTTCCTGACGACCAACAGTCTCTCATTCGTCGTCTGCTTTCTGCTGCTCACCGGTGTCCGAAATGGCCGACTTGCGGTCCGTGTTCGCGTACTCGCCGACCGCAAATCTGCGAATAGCAAAGAGGATTCACTCCTCGCTCCTCCCCACTCACCCGTCGACGGCGAACTGCCAGAAGCCCTTCTTTGTGATGGGCGCGTAGACGAGCGGCGGCTCACAGTTCGTCGAGTCCAACCCGCCGTACGTTATCAAACCGCCCGTCCCGCCGAGCTTGTCGACGTTGATGAAACAAGTGGATGAGGAGAGAAGAAAGGCAGGGCGCTTACACGTCCAGCCAGATGGTGAAGAGCGGCTGGTCGAGCTGCTTGAGGACGTCCTGAATAGGCGGCGTCACCTGGTCGGCGGCCAGCGAGGGCCACCCGAGGCCGAGGACGCCGTCCAACGGGAACTCGCCGAAGGGATCGCCGATCACCGTCCCCAACGCGAACACTTGATTTTCGACGCTCAGTCCGTCCGCCAGCTGAAAACAGCAAGAAGTGAACGAGAGAGCGGAATGTCGCTTGCCGTCAAGACGTCCGCTCCCAACACGCCCTTCACTTCGCCCATCGGATTCCACAGCGAGAAGGACGTGCCGTTCGGTTGGAAGGTGGAAGAGCGGCTGAATGACCGAAGGATGAGAGAAGAAAGAACGGAAACTTGCTTCGAGAAGAACTTGTGCTTCGCCCAGTAGCCGTAGTCTCGAGTGGGCCCTCCGTCGCAATTAGCCGACTCGCAAGACGCGTCCACCACCCACAGGTTGGAGCTCGCCGTGTCCAGCTGCACTTGGAAGGTTTGGGCTGAAAAAAAGTGTTTAGAGAACGGAACCGAAAGGAGTACGTGGAGTGCCGAGAGAAATGTCCGCAACGTAGAAGGTGTCTAAACATATTGATCTTTTCTTCTATTTATCTGTTCTCTCACCGTAGTAGTCGCGGAACTTCTGAGAACCCGAGTTGAACTTCGAACGGCCGACGTTCGCCTTCCGATTGGCGGCCATGCGCGCGCGGATCTCGTCGATCGATTGGACGCGCTTGCGGATGGCCGTTTGGAAGAAGCGATTGGAGGCTCTCGTCTCCGTCCACCCCGCGAACAGAAGAAGGAACAAGACGAAAAGAATGGAATGCATCTCTGATCGAACAAGATCTTGGCTGTGGCCAGTGAAGAGGTGCTGATTCTGGTGAAAGAAGCGGTACTTATGGGAACACTGGAATCACAGCAAGAATGAACCCGTCCACGTAGTCGTGTGCAACCGGATGTTTGCAGGTTTGATCGAAGTAATCAAAACAATCAGCACTTGGACTGCGCTCTCGGATGTCGTTCTCAAAGCGTGGAGCGTCACTCGCCTCCTTTTTGCACTTGGACTCTTATCGCTTCCATCCAGCAATCTGTTCGTTGACGCGATCCCCGCCGAGCATTTCGTCAGAAAAAATGGTCGAGCCGGTGTGACTACAGTCGACACTCGAGCGTCTTCTCGGTTCTTCAGCACGAGATTTGTGGGCAGGGTATTGAAAGCGAGCGAAATCTGCAGCAATTGCAGAAGAAATTCACGCATTTCCGTCAAATCTTTCTTTGTTCGGTTCTTAAGGGGACGATGAAAACAAAAAGAGGCTAACTTCAAATCCCATCGCTCTTGTTCGAACAAAGATGCTGATGCCGACTGTTTATTCACTTCACTCCGAATTGAAGCCACAATCAAGAGCAATCAGACGGGAGGAAGACGAGTGGCGACTCCGATTTGGAAAGTCGCGTAGTCGCGCAGGACGCAGTGCCGTTGGAGGACGGAGCGCGGCAGCCAGAACTGCTCGTAGTTGGAGGGGAAGATGAGCAACGAGCACTCGCGCGTGACTTCTTCTCGATCCCGATTGAGGTACTCGTCGGGCGTCACGCGAATCTCCGCATTGCCGACCGTGAAGACGATCTCCGTCTGGAGGTCGCAGGCCACGTGTTGGGGGTCCTGAATGCCCAGCGCTTGGGTGAACCAATCGATGTACTGCTTGGGCATCCGAAAGAATTGATTGAGTTGTTGGAATTTCAAGTGGCCGGGCGTGTCGTGAGTTTGCACACCAAAGGACACCCTAAACTGCAGTCATCTCTCTTCATCTCTTCAGTGCTCACTCGTCGATTGGAAGCATCCACTGCTCATCGTCGAGCAACCACGCGGCTTCCGGCCGAACGACCCAATCGTCCGCGCAGCGATCGGCCGGCCGACCGCCGAGAGTCACGATCCCTGTGGCGTTATAGGGCCAGTGGTCCGTTGTACTAAGCACTTCTCCTTATCCCCGTTCTTTGCTTTCCCTCATTCTTGATCGTAGCTGAAGACGACGGTCTTCTCGTCGAACAAAGCCAAAAGGTTTTGGAAGAACGAAAACGACCCATCGAGCGGTCGGTTCAATCCGAAGGCCGTCACGTCTACGGGACGATCTTCATCGTCGACGAAGGCGTCGTGGTAGTAGCGGAACGGGACCTCGACGCTCACGCCCTCGCCCAACTGAAAGCAAGTGAACGCCGATTGGCGAGCTCGCTGCAAACCGTGAAGACGTCCGTCGCGTTCACTCCGACCGCCAGACCCTGCGGGCTGTAGAGCGTGTTTCCCGGCTGAAAGGTGGACGATTTGCTGAACAACGAAAAAAGTGAGAGAAACGAGGAGGGGGCCCACTTTCCGTAAAAAGCGCCGCCCGGATTCTCCTCGCTGTCCACGACGACGTCCGCTTCAGACTCCGCGTAGTCCTCGATCAACCAGAAGGTCACTTGTTGGCCTGAACAGAGGGCAGCGATGAAGGGATGAGAAGAAGAGCTTCACCGGGAGTTCCAATGGTGAAGTTCACCTCGAAGGCGCCCTGCTCGTTGCCCCAGAACGGCAGGTTGATCACCGCCGTCGACCGCACATAGCCAACGGCAAGAAGGAAGAAGAGGAACGGCACTCGCATTTCTGCTTCCAAAGGTGCTCCCACTGGTCGGATGCTGTTTTTACGCGCTCGTTCTTATCGCGCCTTTCTGTGGGCGGAGCACTCGAATACCGTTGGGGGCGGTTGGTCCGTCCATCGTAGCTTTTGGCTTCACTCTGCACAATTTTCGAGCACCCGAGAAAGAATTTCGAAAAACCTCCAAGCGCTCAGCAAACACGCTCGTCACTTCCGTCCTATGACCGAACAGACCAAAAGACGGAAACCGTCCGTAGGTCACACGCAGGTGAACAGAAGGTCGATCGTCGTTTGCCTTTTCATGTAATCCTCCGCTTATCACTGCACAAAGGAACAAAGAGCGCGGTTCGGTGGTGTCGGCGAAGTAGCGCAAACCGGAGTCATTTAGGAGGTTTGTCGAGTTGATCATTCCGTCGAATTTGGGCGATAAAACGCGAAAAGTGGGCATTGGGCACACTCGACGAATCAATCGGCGATTATAAAAAAGCTGCCCAACGCCACTCGTCATCAAACACCGAAGAATGAAGTCCCTTCTTCTCTTCTTCGCTTTCTTCCTCGTCCTCGAGGCGGTCGTCGTCCAGGTGCCGTTGGAAAAGCGGCCGGTAAGTGCGGAGCAACGGAAGGTGCGGCAGCTTGTCCAACACCCGAAAGGCCGAGCGGTTCGACCGCACGCGCCCGGGCAGTTCGTGGAATTCGACTACTACAGTGAGTTCACTTCGCTTGTTCGATCAAAAAAGCGTCTTTTTAGACGATTACTTCACCGCCAACGTAAGTAAACGCTTTAACGGCAAGTGACCAACTGCATTCAATGAGCAGATCACTCTTGGAACGCCTCGTAAGTGGCTCACAGACGTTTCGGTTAATCTCCGTCGCTTAGCGCAAACATTGACTGTCGTGCTCGATCAAACGGATCACCAATTTTTCGTGGTTGACGCCTCGTACTACGAAATGAGCATATTTTACAAGCGGCCATATTACAACTCCAGGCACGTTCTGCACTACGTACTCTCCTTGAACGGTTCTTTCAGCCAGTCCTCAACGAGCAAGGTGGTCGACGAACACTACCGTGCGGACTATCTCGACGGAGAAGCGCAAGGGTACACCGTTCGAGATGCCTTCTCCGTAATTCTTCGAAGTTTGCGGGCACGTTATCGGTTTGTATGCAGTTGCAAGGCCTGCAAGTCGCCGGACAGACCTTCGGGAGCGTCACGGCCATCATCGACTTCAGTCCCGGCGGATTCCCAGTCGACGGAGTCCTCGGTCTCTCGGGTTCAATCTTCGGTTACGACTCGCCGCTGCAGAACCTTGCCGCGCAGCTGGACGCTCCGCAGTACACGATTTGGATCGGGCCGTGAGTTTCGAACTGCGGGAAGAGAGTTCAATGCAATTGGGTGTTCAGGCACGTGCCCCCGAGCCGAGGAACGATCGAGGGCGCGCTCACGCTGGGGGGCTTCGACAGCGAGCACTGCGGACCGCTGGCCGTGCAGGTGGACCAGTACGCGCTGGACACGTCTTTTGTCTTCGAGATCTCTCGGTTTGTTCGACTGTCGTTGTTCACTCAGCGCATTCCTGCTTGCAGAGTGGACATCGGAACATACAGCCGCTCGGGCGACTTTTACGGCTTGCAGGACGTTTCGTTTCCCTTCCTCGGGTAATGAGCGGAGACGCAAACGAATAGACCGCTCAGTTTAGGCTGCCTCACGCGGAGTACTTGGAGATCTACGACAAACTGAATCCCATTTACGACTACGACTACGGGCAATTGATCGTTCCGTGCTCCACGGTTGGAATCGACGTCTCGATCACGATCAACGGCGTCCAACTGACCATCCCCGGCCAGAACTACATCATTGATGTGGGCGAGAAAGCAGAAGGCCCAACTGACTGTCGCTTCTTTCAGTTGGAGTTTCCGGACGGCAGCTGCACGCTCGTTCTGGACACTTCCGCCGACCAATCCTTCTGGCTGGGTGTTCCGTTCACCGCCGCCTACTGCGCCCAAATGGACATCTCGACGAACACCGTTGGATTCGCCCCCCTCAAAACGCAATGATTGCGATTGTCTGCCTGAATAAACCGAATGCATGTTGTCGAAGTTGAGTTAAACAAAGAGGATCGTGATTTGAACGGAAAACGGGGCCGCGTCGTTCGGGGGACGGGCCAGAAGCTGCTCCACACATTTCCCGCAAATTTCTTAATCACGGCTGGAAGATTCTGATTGCGTGGACGGCGGTCTGTAAGTAGAAAAGCGCTTTTGCACAATTTTCTCCTTTTGTTACATGAAAATACATACTCAAATGTCTTGCCGGATTCAAGCACACAGATCGATGTCCCAAATTGTCGGGTGTTCTGCCGCTGCGCATCCTCCGCTTCGGATTGTTGGAACAGGCGGTCGAGCAACGCAGCACGCAGCCGGGCACGGTTCAAGCGGATTGCTTCGTTTCTCGCATCCATTCTTCGTGTCTTTTCCTGCTTTTTCGGGGTTGTTTGCCTTCAATTTGGTTCTCGCACGGCCTTCTCCGCCCAAAGTCCAGTCAAGCAAGCGCTCGACCGGAAGCGAACGGGCGCCGGTTGCAAGCGGGCAGTCGAAAAGAGGTCCCGATGGTCGTTTAGATGTTCATACAAGCAGGGGCTTTGCATGGAAGAGGCTGCAATATAAAAGAAGCTCCCCAATCCACCCCCTCATCGATCAATCAATCAGTCTTTTCATCCAAGTGTGGAGAATGAAGTCCTCCCTTCTGTCCGTCCTCCTCCTCGTTCTTCTGGTCGTCCCGTCGAAAGGGGCCCGTGGTCGTCGTCATCGTCAACGGAAACGCCACGAGAACGCTCACAATCAGCAGCAAGTCCTGCGAATTCCGTTCGTGCGGCAGACCGCAGGTGAACACGAGGAGAATAGTCAGTTAAGCAAGAGGAATTTTCAGCCAGCCCGCAAGTGATCGAAATGCTCGTTGGAACGCCGCGTAAAGACCCTCACGTCCACCCACTCATTCTCCCGTTCGATTGCAGCCCAGAAGTTGAAACTGGCGGTCACCTACGGAGTGCACGACGGCGACAAAGGGATCACATTGAAAAACGGTGCGGATAATGAACTTGACTGCCCCGGATCGAAGTTGTCTTCCTACAACCCGCAGTAATCTTTTTGCCTCCTTCTTTCCATCACCTATGAATTTCTTTAGAGCGTCGACGACCTTTGAAGACCTGCCCGAAAAAGAGGAATCTGGAGAACCCGACCGCCGAGAGAAATTTGCGGTGGGTCCAAAGTTCTCCAATCTCTACTCGTCTGTCTACAGTTCGCTGCGGATCCATCTCATGTGCACTCCTTCGAGTTCTCGCATTTTGGTTGGATCTACGAAGAGAACCCCTGCCAGCAGGAGGTCACTGGAGCCATCTCTCTGCACTCCGAGGGTCTGAGCGCCGTCTGGGCCTCGTTGCTTGACGGAAAGTCTGCCCCGTTCGTCACAGTGGTGGCCGATCCGTAGGCTCTTTTCCCTCCGTTCGTCCGCAATCTCTTGCCCACAGGAAGCCGAGGATCAACGGCGCCTTCCAGACGGGCGAACTCGTGATCGGCGGGATGGCCGAAGAGAAGTGCGGAAGTGGACCGAAATTTGTGGACACGACGAATCCCTGGTGGTTTGGCACTTCGGGGTGAGTGGGCGGGAGAGGTGACCAACCACTCGTTCCCTTCTTTCAGCCACACGCTCAACGGCCAGAGAGTGCAGCTGACCAAGGGCTCGTGGCAACCGGCGGTGATGGCCGTCGACCTTTCGGCGAACCGAACGCTCTTCGAAAAGGAACACTGGAAGAAGCTTGTGCGGAAAGGACACTTCAAAACGGACCCCACGGATGGGCACGTCTACGTCCCGTGCGACAGCAAGCAGACCTTCGGCTTCGAGCGGAGCGACGGCGAACGAATGGAGGTCCCGCTGACCGTCGATCAAGTGAGCACTCCTCTCTTTCACTCAAGTGGTTGCTTGTTTAGAGCCGTCGCAATGCCGCGGCCTCTGTCTGCTCCACGTCGCGGAAACCAAGTACCGGACTGTAAGAGACGGGCTCGTCTCTTGCACTCTCTCTTCTCTCTGTCCCGCCCCGTTCGATCCGCACGCCCCGAGTGTATAAAAGCCGCCTGCCCCGATGAATAAACAGGAGTCAAGCCGTCAGTCGTGAGCGAGCGAGCGGCCGGGCGGGGAGCGGGCGAGGGGGAAGACCGGCGGGCGAGGAAGCGAAAAGCTAGGAGTTCGTGGCACGAATGAGGAATCAACCTGGAATGACGGTTGGAAGAATGGGCAACCCCAGCCGATCATTTAACTGGTAGCAGCGAGTGAGGCACCACTCGATCCGGGCAGCTTAAAAGTGTCCAACTGCCCTTGTCCTCATTATTTTGTGCCCCACACTCCCGCGGGACGACTCGTTCGTGATCGTGTCTTGTCGGCGCGTTTCGAGTACCTACACGTGTTTGCGTTTGATTTCTCTTCGAGTGCAAATGCAAGCCGTGAGCGCAGAGATCCCGCGGGAGGTGACGCTCTTTTCTCCGCAAGACGCCAAATCGCTCTCCGTTCGCCGCTTGTTTTCGAAACGATCGACGCGCGAAGACTCGCACACTTTTGATCTCTTGGTTCTAAATACCTCTGCAAGCTTTTATAATTGGCTCGTTTTACACGCCGTTAGAACCCGAGTTCGTCAAGTAGCAAACAGCATGCACTCAAACTCTTTTGCAATGACTGACTGCAGCGGTCTTGCCGACATTTTCAACCGATTCTAGTCATTTGGTCAAGCTGTGGAGTGTTCCCGTCCACTTGTTTTGTTTTGTTTGCAAGCCAGGATAATTCCAACAGCATCCGCAAGGCAAGCGTGACCTCGTGCTGACAGGAACTCGCGCTCCCGTCGGCAGAGAAATAAGTGCAAGCAAAATGCCGCGTAACTGCAAGCATTCATGCCTTCTCTTTGCGGTTCGTTGCAAGTCGTGTTCGCATGTGGAAAAGTACACGTTCGTGGTTTTCGATCGCTTGCCCGTCCGCTCCGTTTTGCGACGCCGCAGTGGCCGGCCGAGCGCGATTTGACCGCAGACGGATGATTCACGCCGCCTTGTTCTCGCTCGCGGAGAACAAAAAGCGGCCGACACGCAAGCCGTCGATTTTCGTCGCCCGAAATCCGCATTCCGCAAAGCAAGCCGAGCAGGACGGCGGCGTCGACGCGCCCGAGAGAAACGAAGCAAGCGATCGAGGATCGTTTGCCCGTCAATTCGTCCAATTTCATGCCGCAAGACGACGAAACAACGGATTTTCGTCGTGTTGGATTTCAAAACGCACGTAAACATGCGACCTTTAAAAGTTATGTCCAAGTAAGCACAATCGCCTCAACGAGCTCGACTGTTCACATGCAGCACAAAGGAACATGCTCAAGCATTGCAGGCAGCAGACAGCAAGAGAACGACAAGCAGCAGCAAGCAAAATGTTTTTACTTTTCCCTTTCACGCAAGGCATAAATTCCAAGCGGTAAATCCAGGTAAGAAGCAGGAAATCCGTCCTTTTTTTTCAAAGCAAACGCGACCCAACTCAAACCCGCCGAGTATCTTAATTCTTGGCAGCAGGTTGTTCTCCAGCAGTTCGTTTCTTGCAAGCTCGAAAAAAGGGTCACAAAAAAGGGGGAAGGAGGAGCAGGTCGAATTTAACTCCAACATCATTAATTCGTTTGGTTTCAGCTACGACTCGCCGGCTGCGAGAACGGCGAGGACCCACCAGCTGACCAACGCGATGGCCAGCACGGAGAGCAGCACGCAAACATCCGCTCCCGTACGACATCCGGCCGTCGATGGTCAAGAGCCAACGAATCTCCGCTCCAGTCAAGTGTCATCCGAGCAAATCAGCGGCTTCGAGAGCAATCAGATCAATTCGAATTCGATCAAGTCAATCGATCACTTGTAACCTTCTCCTCATGTCTGTAAACTGCCCTGTTTTCGTTAATCCCCAATGGATGCTTATTTTATCTGCTCTTCTCCCGTCACTCCACTCTCTCACAGCTTTTTAAACTTTGCTACTCCTTTCTCCCAACGTTTGTCCTTTTGAATATCGCATTGAGATGCATGATCCGGCTCAAGCCTTTCGAAGAATCAAAACACAAGCTGCGTTCGAGCCAAGTTGCTCCAAGTGAGCGCGAAGACGTCCATTGTGAGTGCTGTCCAATTGAGGACCTTACGTTGTGCATGCAATCACGGGAAGACCCCGTTTCAAAGCCGTTTTCGTTGCAACCTTCGCATCACAACAAGCGTTGAGCGAAGCACGCAAGACGTGACCGCATAGTAGGCGTCTCTTACTCGTCCACTCCCGATTCTCAGCATTTCACTTTCCTTTATTCTTTGGTTCGAATCGAGGACGATTCTATTTCCAAAAGGGGAAGGTGTAAGAGACGGGCTCGTCTCTTGCACTCTCTCTTCTCTCTGTCCCGCCCCGTTCGATCCGCACGCCCCGAGTGTATAAAAGCCGCCTGCCCCGATGAATAAACAGGAGTCAAGCCGTCAGTCGTGAGCGAGCGAGCGGCCGGGCGGGGAGCGGGCGAGGGGGAAGACCGGCGGGCGAGGAAGCGAAAAGCTAGGAGTTCGTGGCACGAATGAGGAATCAACCTGGAATGACGGTTGGAAGAATGGGCAACCCCAGCCGATCATTTAACTGGACGACTCTCAGCGCCGACACCCTCGACAGTCACTGCGTCCATTTCGCGTTCCACGACAAGGTCGGCCAAAAGCTCACCGGGTCGCAAGAGAACGAGAACGAGTTGCCCGAAGGAATTCACCAAGTGGCCTTCTCAAAACGCCATTAGGAGAATTCCACTGGGTGGGAACCGACTTCAGTTGAATAAACAAGTGTTGTATCAACCGGAAAGCGTTCGTTTCTTTGAGCGAAATTGTCAGCGGTTGAAGAGGGAGTGAGCATAACAAAAAGCGATCGGTTCGAAAAGGAAGCAAAATTCGAATGAGCAAAATGCTGAATTCATGTTGACCACAATCGCGTTTCCGTACCGCGTCTTCCCTCACTTTGCCTCTTCTGTTTATTCCGCGAAGAAAAAACATCAAGCAACCGACGATCGCGCGCTCAGGCCGCCGCTCATCGTGACGACCCGCACGACTTGGGTCGGTTCGATCGGCGACCTAAAAAAGAAGAGTCGCAGGTTACGGTTTCACTGCTTCGCCTGCTCACCCGATTTTCAACTTGCGAGCGCAAAAATTGTATGGCGGGGCGAGCACTCGATGGAAGACGTGCTCTCGGTAGGGCTTCACCATCAGGAGCGTGAGGACGGCGTTCGAGAAGCCGTAGAGGCTGAGCGTGCAGAAGGCGGCGTCGGTGAGTTCTCGCGGGCCCACGGCCTTCATTGCGGTGAACACGGCGTTTGCGGTTACCGGGAAGATCAAGTAGACGAACGGGACGCTCAGCTGGGCGGCGAGCAGCCGGAAGAACGAACGCTGCAGCCGTTGGGTGTCCGCACTGACCGCCGACATCCGCCTCGTTGTGCTCCGCAGTGCCCGCAGGATGAAGACGATCAAGAAGATGCAAAGCCCTTCGTAAGCGAGCATCGTGAAGCCGGCCAGGAAGTCGAGCACACTCGTGTTCGCATAGTCGAACGCCACGAGATTCTTGCCCTCCATCGAGAGCGCGTAGCTCTTGCGGTACTCCTCCGGATAGAAGTCGCCGTATGGGAGGTCCGTCAGGTTGTTGGGGTGAACGTGGAACTCAAGCAAAAAACGAGAGGTTACTGGTTCTTCGTTCACTCACGTCGAACAGGATGCTTTTGTAGACGAGCAGGTAAGGGACGGTGGCCAATTGGAAGCCCACAAAGAACGCCGTCTTGCACCAGCCGTTCAGAAAGACGGCTCGCAGTCGAGTGTTCTGATGGATTACCACGAATCTGTAGACAAGGCACCAAAGCTGCGCGAGTAGAACGTTCAGGAAGCAGAACACGAGCAGCCCGAACGAGAATCGCGGCGCCCAGCGGCCCAGCCCCCGCACGATGATGGCGCCCAGCGGGAAGAAGACGCGCGGCGCGATCACCACGCCTTCGACTACCGAGAACACGAAGTCCCACGCCTGAACGAAGAGCCGAATAAACGGAAAACGAGGAGAACTTGCCGCCTGAAAGGTCAGAAAGAAGACGTAATCACGCATGGCCGGCGGACTCATCCGCACGATCAACCAAATCACGTACGCTTGCAGGCAGTACGAAAAGCAGTTGAAGCAGAAGACGCCGATTTCATACGCGTCGTCGAGCATTTCGCAAAATGAGCTTACTTCTCAAAGCGGTCGGTTTTATTGCCGCCTTTTGAAAGGACTTCCACTTTGTGCACCTGTTCTCCCGGCTGATTTATTTTGACCCAACAGGTGCTTCTGTTTCTAAAGTCAAATGTGCTCGAATTCGAGGGCGGGGAACGGTTTGGTCGTTGTTCTTTGGATATTCGTCAGCAGACAGATTCTGCCCTTTCGCTAACGGAAGAAGCCGTGCACAATTTGCAGCGTCCACGACTCGACTGTTTACCGCTCGTTTGCCCGCACTCCACTGCTCGATCCAAAAATGAGACCGCCGGATGCCCCGACGGTCGGTCCAAAAATTGCGGTTCTCCGAACACACTCGAAAGTGGTCAGGACGTCCACGTACCTTTGGGTACTTGGGTAAAAACCGGAGAAGATGGCCGGGCGGCGGCACTCCGCTCGCGAGCAAGACGGGCGGTCGATGGGCAGCAGGCGGAAGGGGCGGGCGAATGTTCGTCGTCTGCCGCTCTCCCTTCCGCCCGCAGTCTCTTCGCCCAGCGCTCGGTCTTTGGCCTCGACGGGCAGTGTGCCATTTGCATGCCGCTCGCCTTCCCGTCTAAAACTCGTCCACATGCGATGGGAAGAGCAAGTCGGCTCACGAGTGTGTAAGGGCACAACAGAAGCAATAGTGCTTCCTTCTCGATCACAAGCGGACGTCATCACAACGAATTCTCGCGTTTATTAGAGACGATCACAAACGGAACAAATTCCCGCTCTTTACGGGAGCAACGACTGGGCGAGAGTGGCGACTTCGGGGCGCGAACGGCGTGGGATCGGCAGCATGCCGGGGAAGATGGACGGGAGAACGGAGCGGAGCGGCGGGCGGCTCATGAGCGCGTGGAAGCCGTCGTCGCCCTCCACATCGATGCGGGACTTGCGGAGAGCCGCGAGGGCGAGGTGAACGAGCGAGTCGGGCGACCTGCAGCGGGATCCATTAGCGGGTTAGAGAAGAAGAGAACTCACTTGAAGAAAAGACGATAGACGTCGTGTTTGGCGAGCGGGCGTTCGGGAGCCGCGAGCGTCTTTTGGCAGACGATCAGCACTCCCGTCTCCTCGCCGCTGTCCCCGTCCACGATGGCCGAGACGTGCACGATGTTGTCGGCCACGATCGGCCCCTCCTTCCACTCGAAGCGCTCCAGGTCGAGCGTGCAGAGAGCGCTACGCCGAAGGAGGAAGTCCGGCTTGTACATCTGATAGAACATCTGCTTGGGCGACCAGTGGCAGCGATGGTACGTCCACTGAAACGAGGAGAATAAGAGAGGAAAAGAAGATGAACTCGCCTTCTGCTTGATGTCGGGCGTGGGCTTCAGGAAAGACCACGAGTGCGTGACCACATCGAACACGTCCCACTCCTCTTCGTGCGCCAAGAAGCCGAAGAGCAGCCGGCCGTCGCCGCTCAGGTGCCACGTGCGGGGCGGGCGGTCGGGCAGCGGCTCCACGTGGTCCTCGTGCAGGCGGGCGCGATCGATGTCGAGCCGAAGGAAGCGGATGGCGATCTGATTGCGGCGATTGAGGACCGCCCGCTTGACGTCCAGGTTGGAGCCCGTGATCTCGGTGAACACGTAGATCTGCCGGTAGAGGTCCTCGCTCCGCTCCAGCACCACCCGCTCGTACGTGGCCGCCTCCGCGTGTAGGCGGATCAAACAGAGCGCCTTGTCCTCCTGCGCGATCAGCGTCGTCGGGTTTACGATCGCAAAGAAGAAGATGGCCTCCGCGGAGTTCTGGCTGTCGTTGAACACGCTGCAAGAAGAGATGAGCGGAACGGGAGGAAAGGAATTACCGCTGGACGTTGCGGAAGAGGTCGAGAACGACGAGGCGGTTGAACTCGGAAAAGTAGTAGAGGTACCGCCCGTCCGTCGAGCACCGCATGGCGCAGTTGTTCTGAACGAGCGACTGAGCAGAAGTGGGAGCGGGGGACTCACGATGTCGTCCACGAAGTTCGCGTCCACCTCCTTCCGTTCGGCCAGCTCGTACTCGTCGGGCGCGGGGGCAGCGGGCGGTTGCTGGGCGGCCATCCACTGCTTTAGAGGGTCGTCGTCTTCGTGGCTCGAGTGGAAGCGCGTCTGGAAGACGGGCACCTCGGTCGACCGCCGTTTGGGCGTCCCGTTCGCGTTCCCCATTGCGTCGAAAAGCGGGAGCAGGAAGGCGACGACCAACCGAATGGGCGGCGGACCGAGCTGGAAAATGAACGAAACGGAAGACCGGTCGGCGATTTCGGCAGCGAAAGAATTGTTTCGTTGGTCGAAAGATCTGCTCTGCGCGGCTGTTTCTTGCCGTGACCGTTTGGCAACGGATTCACTCATTTTTCCCGTGCGAGATGTTGCTTCAAGAGCGAACAAACCTTCTTTTGGGGCTTGTATCCGATAAGTTTATTCACCTAAGCCATTTGGCCGTCTGCCGAGTTCTTTTGTCGCTTTTGTCTGTTTCTGCCGGCGGATCAATCCAAACGGTTTCTTTGTTCAACAAAAACAACTCGAGTGCGCGTTCACAACAAACGCAACGATCCGATCACCCACCTCGGCCTCGCTTTCTCATGGCGTCGCCCTGGATCCCTCCCAACTGCGCAACCGACCCACGCCGCGTCCTTTTGGGCGCATAAAAGGAGGCCGAGCAGCCGGGTGGGCATCAGTCGGTCACCTCCCCCACTTCCCTCCTCCTCCCTCCTGCCCACTCCGCTCCCCCGGTCGGCCGCTCGCCGCACTCGTCCACGTTTGCTCTTCGCTGAAGGAGTAACCGGGACGTAGTGCGGGGAACGGCCGTTCGGCAAGGGCCAAGGGTCCTCTGATTCTTTTATCTATCTTCATTCAACAGTGGTGTCCCCTCGTTCGCTTCCAATTCTGAGGTTCCTTTTCGTTCGAAGGAAGAAACCGAGAATTTTGAGCGGAATGATGGCGATCAGCAAACAAATTCGTTTATTTTTCTTGTGACAACGAGCAAACAAATTACGAAACCTTTGCACTCGGCTGGAGCGGCGAATCGCCTGACCGCAGCGGGCTACTCGCTTCCATCGACAGTCGGGGTCTTTGCTTTGGCGAATCCAATGGTGTTCTGGTCGACGTCGAAACGCACGCAATGCTCGACCAAGAAAGGAGTGCCTGCAACAAACCAATAGAAACGAGAGAATCGTCCTGCAGAACGTGCCGAGAATCCACTCGGACGGGCCGGACAGCCGCGAGAACGAAAGAGCCAGAAGGCACTGCAAGAAAAATGAATCAGCGGAAAGTTCCGGCGGGCTCTCACCTGATCGTCCGGCAACCCAATATAAGTTGTTCAAATTACGAATGTCTGCAAAAAGTGCGTTAGGGGGGGGGGTAACGCACTTTTTGCAGCCATGCAAGATTTTCGTTCACGATTTTTGCATCTGCAAAAAATCGTAACGAATTTTTGCAGCTGCACGATTTGCGTTCGGAATCCTTGCAGCTGCAAAAATTCGTTACGATTTTTTGCAGCCGTCGGATTTTCGTTCCAAATTTTTTCAGTTGCAAAAAATCGTAACGAATTTTTGCAGATGCAAATTTTCCGTTCACAAAACTTGCAGGATGTCCGATTTCTGTTCGCAATTCTTGCAGATGTCAAGTTTGTGTTCACAATTTGTGCAGATGCAAAATTCGTGAACGCAAAGTTTGCGGTGCTCAAATCGTGAACGGCAATCGGACATCGTGCAAGAATTGTGAACGCAAATGTTGCAAAAATCACTGATTTTCACTCAAAAATGGCCAAAATGCACTGAAAAATGGCCAATTTCGGTGAATTACCCCGAAATTTGCAACATTTGTGTTCACAATTCTTGCAGATTGTCGGTTTTCGTAACGATTTTTTGCAGCTGCAAAAATCACCAACGCAAAATGTGCACCTGCAAAATTCGTGAACACAAAACGTGCATCTGCAAGAATCATGTTCGCGATTCTTGCAATGCACAAAACGCGAACGCAAATCGTGCATCTGCAAGTTTTGTGAACGGAAAATTTGCAACTGCAAAAATTCGTAACGATTTTTTGCAGATGCACGAATTCCGAACGAAAATTTGACGGCTGCAAAAAATCGTAACGAATTTTTGCAGCTGCACAATTCGCGTTGCGATTTCTTGCAAATGTCGGATTTGCGTTGCGATTTTTGACATCGGCTGCAAAAAGTGCGTTACCCCCCCCCCCCTAACGCACTTTTTGCAGACATTCGTAATTTGAACAACTTATATCGATCAAATAAGAAGTTGCAGGGACCGAAATGAAGACGTCTGATTGTGGCCAAAAGTTCTGAAAGCACACGAGTACTCCGATTGTTTTCGTCACACACCAGCGGCGGTAGGTTGGCAGCTTTCGAGCACCTTGTCGTTCAGTACGCTAAAACACGAGTGACCGAAGAACTCATAAGAAACTTCTACCAATTTCGTAGTCTGAAAAAAGCGAGAATAAGGCAGGTGAGTAGCTTAACATACGCACCGTAAGATGGACCGACCGCTTTCCAAACCGCGTAGTAGGGACCGGACGGCATCTGCAATCCGCTGCTCTGTCAATTCGTTTCTTTGGGTTCTTTTGACGAACGTAAATCAGCGGAGAGTTCGAGTCGACCATGATCTTCTGGTCGTCCAGCTCGTAGTCGTAGTTGTTGCCGAAACGAAACAAATCCATGTGGAAGACGCCACTCGTGTCGGCCGAGTAGAAATGCAGGGGCGTCGTAAAGAACTCTTGCTGAACGAATCAAGAAATGAAAAAGAATACTGGATGGCAGCACCTCGCACTTGTCCTCGTTAGTGGAGCCAAAGTCCAGCTCCCAGTCGTACGAGTACGCCCATTCTTTCTGGCTGGACGACCTGAACGAGCAGTTCACTGGCTATTCACTGCCTTTCGCTCACTTTTCCAACCACAGTGTGTAGAAGTTCTTTCCTTCCGTTGCATATTTCGCGTTGTACAGGATGTTGTGGATGAGCGAGGAGTTGGCGTTCGGAACGATGGGCACTAGAAGAGGCAGGCAATGAGAATGAAAGTGGAGAAAACAAACCATCGTTCACGTTCCATCCCAGCGCTGGAATCAAGCCGTCATTTGTTCTTCTCTCTTCTTTTTACCGAACACTCCATCGGCGAGAAAAGGCGGATCGTAGACTTCCACGCTCTCCGAATAGGCGCTCTCGACCACGCCGAACGACTGCTCGAACTGCAAATCGCCGAACTCCTGGAACTGTACGTTTAATGGTGCGATCCGTCCACTTGCCGCCCACTCACCAGCCGCACGTTCAACACATCGACGTAGGCGGCGCCGAAAAGGTCGGTGTCGTCGTCCTCCGCCGTCCACTTGCCGATGAACTGTGCGGTGGCCGATTTCTCGGGCGCGTACGCGCTGTTATCGAACGTCAACGTTGGGTAGGCAGTGCCGATGACCCACGGCCTCGTGGAAGCGGTCGCAATTCCCACTTTGAAAGGGCGCGGAGCTAAAATAAACGAAGTGGGTACACGCAACAACTGCGAGAGGGCTCACGCGCTCCGATCGTCAACCCGATGATCAGCGGCTCTTCCGGAAAAAAAGGCTCGAACATGCGGTGGGGTTTGCTCGTCCCGTTCCGACGGGCCGCTTGGGGGTCGCGGAGTTCGGCCGCCGTCCGCCTTTCGCGCTTCCCACGCAGTACGAGAGCTTGGGACGACCCGTAGACAAAAAGGAACACGAAGAAGAACACAAGGTGCCGCTTCATTTCGAATGACAATTGTTTTATTTTGTCATCCTCCGATCCGTTTATAAGCAGCCTGCTTTGCTGTGCTCAGCACAACTTGCGTGAAGTGAACCCTTTAGTCTCGTCGTTGTGCAAAGCAGACGGAAAACGATTGTTGATAAGCAGCCAGACGGCCGCTTGTCATCACTTTTCCGGTTCTTTGCGTGTAGCCAAGTGGCGGTTGATCGGCTTCTGTGCAACGAGGACTCTCTTTCATGATTTTTCTTGTGCATCTTGAAGCACGTCACAAAAGCGGTCTACACATGGACTCTCCTTGCGCACATCGCCGTGATCAAGGAGCCGTTTGCAGTTGCTTTTGATGAACGAGGGCGCGTAGCCACCTTTCGTTCTTTTTCGTCCGCTCCTTCCTTTCGGTTGATAAGCGGGTGTTGGGCTGACGAACCGCGGCACATCTCAAGGTTTTCTTCGGCAGTCCATCGAAATGCGTTTTTGTTCTGCTTTGTTCGTCGCTCTGATCGGATGGACCGTTCGTGGTTTCGAAGCCAAAAAAGTGATCAACTGGCCGTTTTACTCGCTGAACGGCGATCCAACTCGCGTGGTCGATGCGAACGTTGGAATTCCAGGTGCGTTCTGCCTTTCACTAGATATCTTCATTCTTTTTGTTCGGGTCAATTGTGCCATTTTGAGTTGACCAAACGGCAGTACAATTCCGACCTCGTGGTGCTCGGACCGGCGGCGAACGGCAACTACGATCCAGCGTAAGCGAAAGCGGCTTTCGGACATCACTTTGTGTCTTTTACAGGGCATCCTCTACTTTCCGGTTGATTTGGAATCACAGCCGGGGTACGACGGAAGGATTCTCGGGTCCCGCTCTCACCATTGCTTCTTTCAGACTTCCGACCAGAAATCTACGAAACCGAGACATTTTTGGTGGGTGTTTCAAGACCGCTTGACTCCTTCATTTGTGCAGATTGCGGACGGCGTGATTGAGACGAAGAAGCACGTCCTTGTGTTCAACAAGAACGAGACGTGGACGGCAGGACGAGTTGGGATTTTTCCACTTTGTCGGGCTTCTGCGGACGATCGAGGGGTCTTCATCTACGAACTGCTGGAGGAGTTCGACCGGCAGGAGGTCGTGCTGAGTTACGACCAGTAAGCGGCCAGCAGTTCTTTCACTCATTCTCCTTTGAAGGTTGTGCTACCCGGCGGCTTCTCCGTTCTCCTCGGGCGTCCTGACGATCGGCGGGCGGCCGGCGGATCGCTGCGCGGCGGACTGGACGACGGTGGCCGCCGTCCCGTCGGATTTCGACCAGTGGACCTTCCGAGTGGACGCGTAAGGGGCAAATGATTGGAGAACCATTTCTTTGTTTAGCCTCTCATTCGGCAACAACTCGTACACGAACGGGTGGAATGCGAGCGTTGCATTCGGGGAAACAGTCGCCGTCGTCCCGCAGAACGTGTTCGACGCGTTTGTACAAGCATTAGGCAGCGATTCCTTCTCGGCGACCTGCAACTCAACTCTCGAACTCGGGTTCACGGTGGACAGGCACGAGATTCGTCTGGCTGCAGACGATTACTTGGACCAATCAAAAGAGAAGAACGGGACCTGCCCGCTGCTCGTGGGGCCAACCGGTCTGCACGACGATCTCGTCCTGCCGCCCTCCGTCTTCAAGAACCACTGCATGTAAGGAGGAGGTTAGAGTACGATCACAAGCTGTTCGTTGTCCAGACTGCTCAATTACGCGGACGAAGTGGTCGGTTTTGCCGCTCGCATCAACCGGCCGCCCTCCGCCTGCCCGACCCAACCGATCGAACCGACCGGGAGCACGCCGAAAGGAAGCCAAAGGATCTTCGACAGTCGGTGGTTGCCCCTTCTCTTCATCGTTTACGAAACGATCTTCTGCTGGTAGTCGCCAAATAAACTGAAATCATTCCAAGTCTGTGAAGCGAGTTCTCGAGTAGGAGTAGACAGATTTGCAAAAGAAAACAGCATTGCCGAACTGACCCCGCTTGTCCGCATCACTACGCGCACACGAGTTAAAAACGGCCTCCAGACCGAGTTCGACATCAACGCTAAAAGCTGTGTCGAAATTCCTAACTACAAGGTTTGGTAATCGGGAACTACCGAGACGGGCAGACGCGAATACAAAACCTTTCCTGTAGAAAACAAACCCGCCTCCCGCCAAGGAGGAAATGGCTGTCCTGTCGATTTAAGGGCCACCTGTTGTTGCGAGGCAACGCTGTCTGTCTGCTTTCTGAAAGTCCGACTGCTCGTTGCTTCGGCTTGACGGCATGTCTTTGGCGGCTGCGGTCTCTGCGGCAAATGAACCGACGGAATTGGAAAAAGCCCTGTTGGTCTCGAACGCGTTCTCCTATTTGTTCGGATTCGTCTCCACGCTCCTTTTTGTGTGTGTGATTCGGCGAACAAACACGACGGCAATGCTGTGCTACAAACACATTATGTTGGTCGGGGCGGCAGTCGACTTCGATTCGCTGTTCGTCTACTGGTTTTGCGACTCGGTAAACGCCCGCCGCTAGGTGGAAAATATGGGTCGATTGCAGACGAAACGAATGCACGACGGCCTGTACATCCACGTGAACCACGGGCCGGCTCGTTTACTGCCGCCCACCGGCCAGCGGATCGCCGCCGCCTACCGCTGGAACACGCACATCTTGCCGTCCCTCTTTCTCCCGTTGGAACTCTGGTTTCGGTCTTACTTCATTAAGCAGTGAGACCTTCCGTTATAATGCTTAATGTTCGCTTGCCGATTTCAGTCGTGTTCGTCCCACGGCCGCCCTCATCTACCGGCGCGCGGCGATCGTCGTTGTGATCTCGAAGTTGGTTCAAATCTTCCCGCTGCTGGCCGCGTTCACGAACTCCCGGACGCCCGCCGAGCTGGGAGTGGTCGACTCGAACGGACAGGCGATCACAAACGTTCTGATCACGCGTAGCGACAACCCAGTGACATCCTTCGGCATCAGCCTGCAGGCGGCCGTGTCCATCGGCGCCTACCTTCTGGCTCTCGGCATTGGGATCGCTTCCGCTCGTGCGATGAAAACGGAAGAGGCCGCCTTCTCCAACAAAACGCGTGCCCTCTTGCGGCAGTTCTCGTACACGCTTGCGATCAAAGTCCTTTGTGATTGCTGGCTATTCGTTCATCTTTCTATTTCTTTTTAGATGTTTATTCCGCTGCTCACGAACGTCCTCCCACTCGTCTCCATCACGCTCGCCTTCTTCAACGCGGCCCTCCTTCCGTTTCTCGACACGTTCACCGTCTTCGTTCTCCCGTCTTCCGTCTGCATCAACGCCGTTTCGACGCTCCTCCTCTTCGGCGCCTATCGCAAAACCGTGTGTCGAATGTTCACGCCCTTCCTGACGTTCTTGCAAAGGACGACCACTGTTCGGCCGCTTTCGACTGTCGAAGGGAGGACTCAACACGCCACGCCTTGACTCCAGTAAAACATTATTTTCGTTCGATTAAAGAGTAAAACAGCGTTTCTGAAGGTGTACACAACGCTTCTCCACAATCGGTCGCTTAACGAAAAAGCGTTTTGTCGTTGGGCAACAGAAGAAAGCGCGATCAAAGACACGACATTCGGCGATTTGAGGGCTGCCCATTGAATCAATCATTTGGCGTCTGTTTTGGTGGTCGGCGAGTGCCTGCGCGATTGCACAGATAATTTGGCGCAGTGTTTGGCTTCCGGCAGGTGCTTTGCGAGCGGGGTTGACATTCTACGGCGTTTCTTTGGTCGATTCTCTCGAACCCACTTCAAAAATCAAATGCAACAAGAGCCGCTCGCCGGACTGAAAATCAATGAGGTCGTTGGACCTCCATCATGGGTGAGCAGCGTGTTTTGATCACACAAACGGAATCTCAATCAATTGCGGGCATTTCGAAGCCATCACTTTACGATGCGCTTTCTTTTATTTCATGCATTCAACGATTTGCTATTCGTTTGCCTCGTTTTACAGCTTGAATGCACGTGGCGGAGAGTGCATTCCAACAATCCGTTCGTTTGATCGTCAACGCAAAGGATCGAATGCAGACGAAACGACCGTTTGAATTTTTTCTATTTCATTGACGGACGGCTTCGTCCCGCATAAAAGCCGAGAAAGACGGCCGTCCAACAGCCTTTTCCAATTCATTCCTTGCGTCGAAATGTTAAAACATCTTCTCCTCCTCGTCTGCCTGCTCGCCTTCGTCGCGAACGTCGCCGCCGACTGTACGAAAGAGTCCTGCATTGACTTTTGTCTCCAGCAGCACAAGAAGTTCAGCAAGTGCGTGGACGGCGTGTGCTACTGCAACCCCATAAAGAAGACATCGGGCGGAAAAGGCAACGGATTCTTGTGATGCGACTCTTATCCCGCTGTGTTGATTGATGAATAAAGCTTGCAAGTGTTTGTGGGTATTCATTTCATTTGCGGACGGAGAACTGCGTATTGCAGTAAAAGAAATCAAGAGCTGAATGAACTGGTGTTTTGATCAAACTCGAAAGACCAAAAGAAAAATCCCGGAAAACAACAATGATTTATTCAACAGTCAACAGTCATCAACAACAAACGGAACGATTGGACTTAGAGACGCATCTCCATAAGCTCGCTGATGAGGGCGCCGCTCGTGTGGTCAAGGAAGCGCTTCCACGCGGGCAGCTTGCGGACGGCCTCGTAGTTCTGCTTGGTGAACGTGAGGACGCGCAGCTTGAACGCGTCCAGGTGGTCGTAGAGGGCGACCAGCTCGAGGCGCTCGATGATGTTCGCAAGGGACAGCGAGGAGTCCAGCGCGTTCACGCAGATCGCCTGCAAGCAGAGAAGGGAGGTGAGTAGCGGAAGAAGGGTGCTCACAGTCAACTCGGGGAGCTGGTACTTGACGGCGAGCGGCAGGAGGTCGGCGGCCGCCTCCTTCGGCTCCTCCACGCGGCCCGTGTACAAGTAGCGAACGAGCCGCTCGACGGTCGCCGCCGTCGCGTCCCTGATTTCGATCACACCCGACTGCTTCTCCTTCGAGTCGTGAGTGAACATCGCGTCAAACACGTCCGATTGGGCTTGCAGGAACAGTTTGCTCACCTAAACACGAACGAGCAATAGAAAAAAGGGATACGGGAACTCGCCTTGAACGCCCGTCCTTCGCACTCGAACTGAACGTCGCCGAACTTCTCGTGCCCGAGCATCTTGGCCAGGCTCGCGTGCAGGTGGCCGCACTCGACGGGTTTGGGCAGCGGCTTCTGCACATGCTTCTGGACGACATTCGGCAGAACACCCACAAGAGTCGGTCGACGAGCGAGATCCGAAAGGAAGCAGATGATCACTTGGCAGAAGTACCTGATTTCCGAGCTCATTTTGAAAGAGTTCGGATGGTCCAGCTTGTGCAAGTCGGCCTGCGGAGTGAATTCCATCGGAGAGGAATATCCGTCTAAATGAAAGAACAATCAATGGAGAAAAAAGGGTTAAAAGCTCACCGCATCCAAAAGTCGCTCCGTCCGCTCGCTTCAGGTGGTACATCACTTTCATTCGTACAGACGAATGTTCGTTGAACTCCACAACGTGAATCTTGAGCTGTCCTCGCCCGGTGGAATTGATAGCCATGGGGACGTCGTGATGCAGAGAAAGAACGAGCTTTTTGGGAGTCTCGATCCAAATGAGCTCCCCGCCGTATTTTGCGCTCACTGTCAGCCAGACCGGGAATTCGATCTGCGTAGAGTTCAGACCAATTCGCTTCACCGTAGTCGCCATGTTTGACGCCTGCAAAGATGAAGTCTAGATTGGATTCGGAATTTCGCCACGAGAATCCAGTTGAAAAAAGGAAAGCGCGTTCAGAATAAAGAAAATGGTTACTCCCAAACGCCCAAAAGCGAACGCAAAAGTTTGATAGCTGGTTAACGAAAAAATAATAAATAACTTTCGTTGACGCAACAAACAGAGGAAAAGATTATGAAGTGGCCGGTATTCAAAGTAAACGAAGAAAACACGCGGTCAAAACGCCCCTTTTAACCACTTTTGCAGCGGCGGCCGATCGGGGACGCCTCGGCGGTCATCTCTTCTCTCTCGTGCGCCATGTCTCCTGCTTTCCGCCGACTCACCGGCGATGACTCATTTTGTGTGCGTTTCGGCCCCTTCTTTTCGAACGACGTGCCAGAGATGTGTTTATTCTTTGCTCAAAAAGCATGCTCATCGTCAATTCAAGCGAGTGGCCAGCCCGACACCCGGCAGTTGGTAGTCGTACAAGACGCAAAAGCGCTTGTACAGAGGGATCGGGAACGAGAACATCGGCAGACCTCCACCGTCACCGTCAAGGAACGACCGGCAACCCTTCGTTTCCTGCTCGCTTCGATCCAAGTAGTCGTCGGGGCCCAGGCGGAACTCTCGGCCGCCGATGGTGAGCACCACGTCAAACTGCAGATCGCACGCCCCGTAGCCCTGCCAGTCTTGCTTCAGGAGTGGCTCGAGTTGGTTGTAGATGGATTGGGGCAGCTGGATCGTAGGGAAGTCCAGCCAAAAGAAGATCTGCCCCGGCTGGTCGAAGGTGTACGCATCGAAGGAGATCCTGAACACACGACTAACTTTTTTCGATCGGTTGATTGCTCACTCGTCGACGGCCACACTCCACTCCTCGTTCTGCCAGCCGGCCGGCGGCACTTCGGCGACCACGAGCCAATCGGCGGCACAGCGGTCGGCTTGGCGGTCGCCGAACGTCAGGACGCCCGATTCGTTCACGCGGTACGTCGCTGGGTCCACTTCGAGTCTGCATAAAGAAGGCATGAATTCAACCTAGTTGTGCTCACGTGTCAAAGCTGAAAACGAGGATCCGCTCGTCCAAGTCGCGCAGGATCGTCTCCACAAAGTAAGAAGTCGTTGGATCGCGCGAGGCCGAAGTTCCCGACGTCTGTGTTGATCTCCCAATCGATTTGGTTGTCCACTTCAAACGGCTTTCCGTTGAACGAAACGCCGCCGATCTGGAAGAACGGACAAGTGGGCAGCGGACGGGAGGACGAACCACAAAGTCGTCGGTGCCCGTCATCCCGTACGTCTCGCCATCATACACGACGAGACCCGTTTGACGAAAGGTGGATGACACACTAAAGAAGCAGAACGTACGATTGATGTATTTCAAACAAGGCTTACGTCGGATCGAAGATGCCGCTCTGGTTCGCGTTCTTCACGATCAGATTCCCGTACGCCGCCCCGTTCGCCACTTTGACCGTCACGCTTTGCGCTAAAAGGAAGTGGATGAGCAGTGTTTCGACGAGATTACCGGGAGTTCCAATGGCCATGTCGAAGACGAGCGGAAAATAGCCAGTCGTGTAGAAGAGCACGCGGACGAGGCCGTCAGCTCCCACTTCCCGGAGTCCCACACACACACAAAAAATAAGCACCCACTCCTTCATGTTTAGACGTCTCTTCTCTCCAACAACGCCTTCTTTTATTCCATGCAGGGCGAGGAATTCTGCAGGAGCTTTCGAGCGATAAGGCGGTCGGCAACCGCTCGTTGTCTTTTCGTTACGAACTGATCATCGTAGTGATCAAACGAGAACGTTCCGAAAACTGTGAAAGAAGGAGCGGTCTCTTGCCTATTCACGGGTTTCAGTACCCAACTGCTCGTGATCGCTTCCCGACGAAAAGAAGACGGCCGAAAGGGAGGGGTCACCTCAAACTACAACGATCTCTCGCCATCATCCACGCCCATTTCTCATGTTTTTAGAAAAATTCTCCGTTCTTATCGCCGAGAACTTCCGCTTCCGCAAGTCATTTGCCAACGAAACGTGTTTCACCGCCTTTGGCCAAAAGAATTTTCAAGCCATTCAGACGTCTTTCGTTTTGTACTCGCCGAGTTGCGCAAAAAACGAACACAAGAAAAGTACAAACAAGCAGTGAAATGAATTGTGGGCATTCAGAGAATCAATGCGGAACTCTCGGTCCGTTTTTGACTCGTCAAGGCGACGGGCAACAGTTCGCTTTGCTTCAGATCTTTCATTTGATTCCAATCGGCTCCAAGTTTTGTTCAACTTCTCTGTTCAATGGCTGAAAACACGGTGTTCTCGAACTTCACGGACGAGCAGTGCGAATTCGCGGCCACCATCCACCACGACGCGCGGCTTCTGCCCGCCTACGTCGTGGAGCAAGTTTTCTCTTTTGTCGCGTTGGCTTCGCTGGTCGTCTTATCGAAGGCCGCCGAATTCAAACGCTTCCGCTCGATGGCGAACGAGAGCTTGACGGCCGTCCTGCTGGCCGGGCTCTCCTTCTACGTGATCACGGCAGTTGGAACGTTCGCCCTCTACACGTACTTCCTGGTGAGTACCTAAAATCTCCTTTTTGCCAATCTTTCTTTTAGGTCATTGCTCTGATGCCTTTTCCGCCCTGCTTCTACGTCGCGTCATATTTTCGGTGCCACTGCCGCGCTTCATCAACTTCTGCCCTTCGATCGGCTTTACGGTCTTCCATGTGACGATCCTCGTCGAGCGGGCACACACCGCGTGGAGCAGGACATCGGGCAGAAAAGCCGGCTATTTTCTGGTGTTTTTGACGGTAGGGGACTAGCAGAAGCCAGTAATTCAATTCTCACTTATCGCTTCCAGTACCTGCTGCCTATAGCGGCGATGTTTTGGATCTACCACGTGGACAACTTTGACACCTATCGCCTCTACTGCATTCCGAGCTCCGTCCGCACGGGACTCCGCGTGCTGCTCGCCAAGGAGATCTGTGCGGTGCTGGACATCCTCTCGCTCTTCGGCGACGTCCTTCTTCTTTTGTACAACAAGCGGCAGTTGAAGACGTGAGTGCGCGTAGTCGAGTCGTAACAAGGGGGATTTGCAGGAAGATGCGGGACTACAACCTGCAGCGGTCGTATCAAGTGAAGGAGATCTCGCTGAGCATCGACCTCATCTTCCCGCTCACCCTTGTACACACCCTGCTGCTCGCTCCGAACGCCTTCGTCTCGTGGCTGGTGACCCCGCCGACAACGTCGGTCGACTTGCGGGAGTCCGTGGTTGCTTTCGAACTGGGCGGCATTGTACGCGATCTCTCTAATCAAACAGAGAAGTAATTCTTGTAGTTCAGGGCAAAGCGGTGTACACGGCGCTCGTCCCGCTCTTCCTCTGCTTCGTCTACCGCTACAGGAAGCGACGAGTGAATGGCGAGTGGGAGCAGTCGACCGCTCAAGAGGCAGACGCCTACTTCGAGCTCTTCAATCGGCAGATTCGGTGAGAGCAAGATGATTAGTGCGTGTCTTGAAGCCGTAGTCGGAATAAATTGCAACTTGGAACTACCGCGTTGTTTCCGAGGTAAAGAGATACAATTTGACGTTTATAGCAGTCAAGCAACCCAGCGCTAGAAATCTGTCTGTCTGTCGATCACGGATCACTTGACGGATTTCCGGCTGCAATCCGCACGAGTCGATCGAATTACCTGTGAGCCATCAGAAGTTACTGCAACCGAACGCCGCCCAGAACTTCCGCTTCCAGTCGTCAGGCGCACTCTTGTTCGGGTCGCTCCAATCGATCACGTTGAATCCCGCATTGGTCGCATTCGTTTTGACACCGCCGTTCAAGGCGACGACTGTGAGAGGGCCGTGGATGAACGGAGATGCCTTTCGAATTTCCTTCACATCCTCGTCGTTCAACGTGCTCGCAAACGCAACGTATGCTTGTCGGTAGTAATTGATCCCGTAGCCACGAAGAAAGTACACGGCAGCGCTGCTGATGTTCCTGAACGGGCAGGAGATCACACGAGGAATCCAACAGAAACAGACCGTCCAATGTAGCCTCCCTGCCCGCAGCTGTCTGGAGCATCGGTGTAGGCGTCTTCAATCGTAAAAGTGAGATCCTCGTAGTTCGCAAAGGTGTCGGGCGGAACTCGGCTCTGTTCTTTGGCGCACGAAAAAACGAGGGCGATTCGTTCGGCGTGCGTCCAGCCGTCGAAGAACTCGTCCGTTAAGAAGTTCTTGATCGTCTGCAATCAATCCGATAAATCGATAACCGCTTCAAAAAGGACCTTGAACTGTTCCTTCTTGATGGTGTCCTTGTTCAGGTCAAAAAAGAAGTTGATTTGGAGTCCGCTCTGTTCTCCGCACGGAACGAATGGCTCCTGAACCGAAACGGTAGAAAACCTGCTGGACAAGTGAAGGCCCGCCCACCGCTGGTGGACAGCCGATCGTGTAGTCGAACCACCGCTGGAGATCGCGCGGCCCTGCCTGCCAGTAGGGATCCCAAAACTGGGCGTTGTCGTTGCTTCCGGTCAGGTCGGCCATCATTTGGGCGTCCAGATCGAAGTTGAGCGAAAGGAGGACCAAACGAACTTCTTTCGCTTGCAGGACGGCGGCTGCTTCTTTGCATTCGGCCACGATGCTCTCGTTCATTGCGGAGACGAAGACGAGCAGCGTGATCGGACCGCTCATCAAATCCGCCCAGGCGAGCAGTTTCGGGTTGGTAAGGGCGCTGAACAATTAAAGGAGTGCTAGAGAAAAGTGGAATGTGAAGCCCACTTGATCAGTTTAGCGTCCTCTTTGCCTTGGGCGAGGTGAGCGGTCAGCCACATTTTGAACTGCTCCGCCGTCCAGCGAGTGAAGTCGCCCAGCCACGAGTCTCCGTTCGAGTAGAAGCCCCACCAGAAGCGGTCTGTCTGTTTGTGGATTCTCTCCTGGAGTCCCCACTTGACGAATGCAACGCTCTCCTGCAACAAGTTTCTTTGCCTCTTCAAATGGAACAAACCCAAAAGCTTTGCGTGTTCAAAGAGACGCCGCTCGTGTCGTGGAGGATTGCGAGAGTTCCTCCGCGGCAGGACGACGTTGCGGGTGTTGGTGTTTGAGTGGCTGAAAACACAAAAGAATGATCGACCAAACAGTCAGGGCGCGCTAACTGACAGGTAGCGGGCAGGTAACCGCGGGCGGTGGCGTTTGAGTTGGACACGTGTATTCTCTTGGCGTTATGGTCGTTTGACCGCAAGCTGCAATGTGGAGATCACAAGCGACTATCTCTCTGCGCTTACTCACGTTCATCCGTGCACCCGTACGCCGTCCAAAACTGCTCGTACCATCCGTTGGGCACGTTCTGCTGCTCGACGTTCCATTGGATCACGTGCGGAGACAACTGGAGGAGCAACGAGTCGTCCAGTTGGCCGCCGACCGCCACAATCGTCAGCTCGTAGTTCTTCTGCTTCAGACTCTCCACGAACGAAAGACTTCCGTCCACCACCGCCTGGTCGATGCGAGAGACGAAGACGATCAGGTGAACGAGCGATTCGGCCGGCCGCTGTTGCCACGCGTCCAGGACAGCAAAAAGAGTGGAGATGTTTGAAGGACGGGATTGCTTCGCTTGGACGAGTTGTTGCCGAACGTCGGCTGCGGAGTTGTCGTCAGTGAACGGCTGCTGGAAGGCCACTTCGTTGTACTGGACGAGAGTGAGACGCTCCAAGTCCGTCCACTCGTCCGTGAACACTTGATTTGAAAGAAAGTCAATTTGTTTCTGCAAAAGAGAAGTAAAGAGTTCGCTGTCGATCAGCGCTCGCCTGAAAGTTTGCTTCACTCAACTCCGTCGAGATGTCGACGGCGATCGTGATCTTTCCATTGGTGCACGGGAAGGCAGCAGAAGCAGGTGGATTGATCGAGAGCCCGTAGACGAACAGAAGAAACAGGCCGAAACTCAAGAGCATGCCGTTCGTTCTTTCGACCGCCTCGAAGAATGAATCCGGAATGTGTGCCTCCGTCTTCTGTTTGCGGAACATCGCTTCTTTGTTCGTTTTTTGTGGTCGTCTTAACCGTTCGGCCGTTCGCTTCAAGGGAGAGCAGACGGCTAATCCTTTTGTTTCCGTGGAGGAACGAACGGAATCGAGCGATAAGAGCCCCAGTTCTCCCAATCGTTCATTCCTTTTGTTGGAACGCAAAAAACAAAGGTTCGCTTTTTTTCTTTTCACAAGCCCCAACTCTTCGTAGTGGACCGGTCGCCGTACCAGGATTCTGTGAGTAAACGACAGCATTCAACCCATAGAGAGCTCGAAGATGATGTCGGTGTTCTTGTAAGCGCCCGCGTACTTCACACTCGAGGCAAACGGTCCCTGCCTGCGCGTTCCGGCAACTTCCACAAAGCCCACATCGTTCGAAAGAAAGGCGAGGGCCTCATTCGTCCGGAAAGTGTTGTCCACCTGCAAGCAGGAAGATGAACACGAGAGAAGTGAGGAGTGAACTCGCCTGCCAGGCGCACAACTCCAATGAAAAGCTTTGGACGCGACCGCCGTTTTCTTCCGCCACATCCGCAAGGGTTCGACCGCAGTCCAGCAGTTCGCCCACCGATCGGCGGAATCCTTCGTTCGTCTGAAAGCGGAAAGAAAAGGAAGGTTAGTGACCGCTGAAGAAGAACGCACACTCCCGGTCGTCAACAAAAAGATCTCCGTTTTGATCACGAACTGGACGGTCGGATTGATCGTCCGGAGGGCGCGCAGGGCGTGTGTGAAGGACGCAATCGCCGTTTCGCCCTCGTATCCGTGAACAAAACGGATGTAACACGTCCATTCGACGCGCTCGAGCACGTCGTTGCGCTTGAATCTGCAACGAACAGAACGGACGTCAACGGGAAGGGAATACGTACGGCTTGTCGCTGGTCAACTCGTCGAATGGTTGGAGAGAGCAGCAGATCTCGGTGACGCGGGCGGGCATTCGTAAGATGAGCGGCAGACCTCAAAAGCAGTACCTTCGTAATCGAGTCACAAGGAACCCACAAAAAGGCACGTCATCGCCGTCGTTGGCCGAGAGGTAGTCGATGGACATCGTTTGCCGCAAAAGAAGGGCGTAGGTGTGCGACCACCACATTCCGCCGACCACCGCGACCTTCCCGCAGAGCACGTCGACTGCCAGTTTGTCCAACGGGCGGCGCGCATGGTTCACATCCAAGTGGACCTTCGAGATGTGCGGGTTGTCTGCAACCAACAGAAACGAGTCAGTAAAGACGGAAACAAAAGACCTTTGACGGCGAAGAGCACGAGCTGATGGCGGCGGAGATCCTCGCCAATTGGAAGCTCCAATTCTTCGTCCTCCTCTTTGGCTTCGTAAATCGGACGCACACGAAGACGTGGAACGTTCCGCAGGAGCGAGAGGAAGCAGCGGCAGTTTGCGGAGCGATAAAGAGAGCTTCCGTCTTGTCCATGTGCGCGCTTCCGCCGATCCGGACGGTGACGAAATCAAAGGAAAGCTCGAGTGCCGGTCTTTCGCGTTCTTCCGCTCTGTCGGCAGCGGCCGGCAGTTCGAAGAACCGAGCTAAGAAACGCCGGCTGATGAGGAGCGTGCGGAAACGAGCGGCCGCTCTCGTGTGTTCGTCGGCGTCCGGATCGAACTCTCGATGAGCGAGGAAATGCGAGACGACGCCCGGACGGAGCATCGGGCCGCGATGATCGTCCATTGCGCGCAAGGCTGCAGAGCGAAGTATTAGCAAAACTCCCTGATGAACCGCCAAATAAGACAGCGGACACGAACGACCCAACACGTTAACGGAAAAGCAAGTAAAAGCGGCCGACTGGGCAGTGCGTGGCGGAAAAGGTCGACTAAAAACTCAAACGAGCCCGCGGAAAAGCCGGAAAGCAAAGGAAGATGAAGCCGCATTGATGAGAGCGTTGTTTGCTCACTTCTCTAAAAAATCTCGCAGTCATCTAGCACTCCTTTTATCGAGAAAAGCGTCTGTCTTTTACGCGTCTTTGCGTTGGCTTTTGCTTCGCACGCGATCATACGAAGAGTGTTGCTCGTTTCCGGGGCAAATATTCGTCTTCAAAGCATGATTATAAATGTTCTCAATTTATTCGCCTTTAACAAAAGCAGCAAGTGGATCGGGTTCATCCACTTTTCGGGCCAGTCCGATTGTGTTGCTCGCGTAATTGAACAAAACACAGTGAGTCTCAAAAAATGGGTGGTTCCAAATGAATGCGGGAGTGTCCGTGTACTCGGTGGGCCGGTAGTCTCGAACGGGCGCCAACCACAGCACACACGCGTCGCCGGCAGTCGGCGTCATCATGAGATTGGCGGGGAAGGGGTACGTGGAGTGTCCGAGAGAGAAGCTCATCTTCACTTGCGCCGAGCAGTTCATTCGGTAAGTGCTTCCCTTTTCGTTGTACGTGACCATCCCCAAGGCCGTCCATCGATCGAAGACTTCGTCGGGTACGTAGAAGATGGTCGAGTCTTCGAGGATCAATTGTACCTAGAAAATATCCATTGAAAAGATGCAAGATGCGGCCAACCAGTGGATTTTCGAAGCGGAACTGGACGGATTCGCCTTGCGTCCCCCAGGAAGCGATCACGATCGCGTCCATTCGCCACGCCCACGCGTTCCGTTCGGCCGGCCGCTCGACCCACGGGCCGCAGGGTTCGCTCGACGGCGCTCCAACGGACAACAAGCCGAAATTTTTGTCGTACTGAACGATCGAAACGATGGGGGCGGGGATCAGGCCGAGATTGAAGGCCTGCACGATGAAGTTGCCTTTGCCGGGCGCCAATCCGACGACCGCTTCGCCGCGGAAGATCAGCCTGCAGGCAAGGAAAGGATTTGATCACTTGATGCATGCACCCACCGTTCGTCCATCTGCCATCCGAGCACGAGATCCGCCGCCTCGATTCGCATTCCGTAGGCCTCGTCTTGCGCAAAGACGTCCCGCAGGAGCACGAGGCGGTCGGCGATCCATTGGCCGTCCATCGGGGCCGAGCCCGCAAACCGGCCCCTCCACTCCTTGCTGCTCTCCACGACCGTCGTCGAATTGAAGGGCGAGTAGAAGGAATCGATTGACGGCGAGTACTGCCGTTCGTAGGCCTCCGCCCGCAAACACCATTGGTTCCACGAGCGGGCGGCTGCGGTGAACTGGCAATCGAACGAGCAGAAAGCCGCGCTGAAATCCTCCGTTTGGCACATGGGCGGACAGTCGGGGCGCGGGAGTCCGCAGTTCAAGTTCACGAGCAGCACTGCGGAGAACTGCGTGGAGAGAGCGGCCGAAAGCGATTGGGCGGGCTCTCCGGCGTGAAGACCGACCACTGCAATTCAACTGAGCAATCGATCGAAAGCCCCGAACATGTACGTACGGCCGAAAGCGATCGTTATGTTGTAAACTTGTCGTTGGGTCGCGAGAAGAGGAAAAAAGCAAAATAAACGAAGAACTACGAAGAAAAGCGGGTACATTTCTTGGATTAAACGAAAGAAATTGAAATTGATGACTATTTCATTGGCGTGTGCCCGGCGGATTAGAACAAACTAGAACAGCGGGCTGATAACCGTTTGTGATGATGCCTTCATTCGAAATTGATGATGAACGTTTGTGTTCTCTTCTCCGACAATCCCCGATCAATTGATGTGACGTCCGAACGTTGTCCGCTTTATTCTTTTCGTGTTTGAAGCCGATCAAACGTCTTTTTTATTTCGTTTGAACAAGCAACCATTCTCGCTAGAACCCGAAAAGCGACCCGCACGGCCTACATCAATTGACGCCTCGTTTATTTACGCACGCATGAAAGTACAGTGAGGTAAAAGAAGCGGATAAGAGCAAAAAAGTATTGACTGTTGCTCATCGTCCATAAAGGCTCCATCCATCGATCGACGTTCACTTGCGTCCCCAACCTCCTCCCCACGGGTTCGGTCGGTTGATGATCACCTTCTTCTGCAACGAAACGACGATTATTCGCTTTGATTGCTGCAAACAACCTCGATGATCACTCGAGCCGGCGGCTGTCGGAATCCGCCGCCCCACGGGTTTCCCCAGGGATTTCCAAAACCGCCTCCCGGGAAGCCGCCTCCTCCCCACGGACTATCCCATTGCCGTTTTACTCGACCACTCCTAAACGACGGTCGATTGATTCAAACAAAAAGAGGGGAGAACTCACTCGGCGGCCGGGGCGGCCATCAGTTGGACCACGAGCAGAAAGGAGAAGAGGAGAGTCGCGAGCAGTCGGTTCATTTCGACGATCGATTGGAGTGAAACGAAGGTAACGCTTTTTTATACTTCCAGAGCGCGTGCCCGTCTTCCTCCATCGGGCGACAGTTTAAAGTAGTGACGAAAGGGGAATGCGCGGAAGTAAACGCGGCGAGGCGTGATCGGCAACTCGCGATCGGCCCGTCCAGAACTCGCTTCCACTGCGCACCGAGAACGTTTCCGAGAAATGTTGCACTGTCGTTAAAGAATTTCGTCTTTCGTCCGCCGAATTTCTACGAGCGAGAGGCAAAGGCCGCGGTTATCAGGCGGTGGAATCTCGCGTTGACGCGTAGAATTCGCTCAACTGTCGGGAAGCTCGCTTGAGCGGTAAAGTAATCACTTATTCGTTCCACGCACGCCTTTTCGTCTTCCAAAAAAGCGTGAATGGAGCGCGCGTCCGGGAAGAGATGAATCATGTGACCAAAATGGATCTTTTTGATCGATCAACGGTAACAAAAAAGAAACGTTTTGTACGCTTTTTTCCGGCTACTCCTCGCTAGAAGTAAAAAAAGACTACCTAATTAAAAGAAGCGAATGGTGCGTTTAGAAATTGAAAATTCCCTCCACTATTTCCATATCCGTCATTTTCGTTCATTCTTTTAAGCGATTAACCGCACAGAAGAACAAAACAAACGGCCACCATGGCGCAGTGGATAGGACGAATGATTGCAGGAAGGTCGATGACGAAGTCGAACAGCTGTCATGAGAGTCGGTTTTGATGGAGTCGCCGGCGCGGGCGGTTGGGGTGGATCAAATGATTTCAAGACAATCCGAGACCTTCCGTTTTGGTGCGGACAGCCGTTCTTACTGAAGCTGCTGTTTGTTTTTAATGCAGCGGCATTTCATCCAGCACAACGTCATTCGTCGAAGAACTGCCGACTAATCGTCAGTTTGGAGGCGGCTGGCCACAATTTTCGGTTCTTCGAATGCCTTATGGTTTCTATTAGTCATTCCGGCTTCCCGTTCTCTGTTTTGTGCGTACAAACACGTTGTCCTTTCAACAAAAGGATCAACGTCATTCTATTTCAGCCGTCTGTTTATTTCGTTTAGCGAACCTTCAACGAAAACGGACGGAACGAGGGGGCAATTGCGTGAGCGCAGCGTTCGCGGTCCCAGTGACGACCATCGTCGGTTTTGCCGACTTGCGGCTCAGAATCAGTTGGTAGATGGCGGCAGTGACGAGGGCGTCCGTCCCGAAAAGCGAACTGATCCACGGGCCGAGTTGTGCCAAGTAGACGCCGAAGTAATTGAGGAGGAACCACGAGAAGGATGGGAAGAAGTTCAGGCAGAGTTCCGTTGCACAAGCGACGACTGCGATCAGGTTGGCCTAAACGGAGAAATTGGAGGCACAAAATGAGGAAATGACTCACATTTCGGAAGTCCCGTTTGTGTCTTGTCCTCTCGTTGGTGTGTTTGCGGAGTTTGTAGTGGAAGACGAAGGCGAGCAGCACGTTCAGGATTCCGGCAGCCATCTTGGGCACGATCGCCAACACCCCGCCGCCGTGTTTTGCCATGCAGCCGAACGTTGTGCACTCTGAACGGAGCAAATGAATGAGCGGTGCATTCGAGTGGCTTGCTTGTGGTTTCGGGCAGCGGCAATTCGAGAGCGGGGACGCCAATCAGCACGACCAGGCCGGCGGCGAGCATCGCAACAATCGAGAAGAGTACGAACTGGCGGCGAGTGTGTGAGTAGGTGACCGGCCACACGAGCATGTACGTCCGATCCAACAGCAAGCAGGCGATTGAGACAGACAGCAGCGAGGCCCAGAAGTAGAAGTGGACGCACAGGCACATCCACACGAACGGCACGTAGTCTTCTGCAAAAAAACGAAGAGGATAGCAAATCATTCTCGTAAACTCACGTTCCAACTGCCCCATGGTCGCCTGGTAGCTGACGATGCAGCAGCCCCCAACCGCCACTCCAATGCAACAAACGATGTTCAGAATCAAGTTCCACGAGAGCTGTTTGTAGAGCGGCGAGCAGCAGATTTTGCAGAGCAGTTGGGTTTGCATGCAGATCGCCAACGTGTAGGCGGTTATCTGGTAGATGTATTGAGCGAATATTATGTCGGACAGCATTTCGATTGATGACAAGCGAGCAGAGGGCCGTTGAGTGATGTGAATGATTCACGGCATGGCAAACCGCACCGTATAAACGGAGTTTGTTAACAGACGGATTAGACAGTGGTTGCCAAGGAAGTAAAAAAAATTCCATCCATCATTATTGTATTTGTGTACAATCACTTGCACTCCAGCATGTTCTCTGCCCCAAGCAGTGGTCAGGTTGATAAAATCTTACAATACAGCAAGGAATCAGAAGAAAAAGACAAACATTGTCGATGGATGCACCCGTTATATTAAAGACAAACTGTCCGTTCACTAATTAATGGCTGCGTATCCGAAGAGCTGCTTCTCGTAATCGAACACTCCGCAGAACAGAGCGAAGAACGGGCCGCCGAAGACCAATTTGCCTTCCTTCCCGAACTCATCGTAGACGAGATCGAGAACGCATGTGTGGGCGTCGTAACGGCGGGAGAAAGCAGACAGCGGAATGACGAGATCGCCGCCGTCGGTGGTCAGCGTGAGCGGAGTGTCCTCTTTGCAATCCATCACGTACTCGTCAATCAAATAATTCCACTGCAAACGAGTCGGTAATCTCTGTCACCACTCAACCACTTACGTAAGCATTCGCGCCGGAAAGAATGGTTTTAAAGAGCAATTCGGGAATGCTCCAGCCGTTGAATTGGAGGTCCAGGACAGCCTTAAACCGACGAAAGTAAGAAAACGATAGAAAGTGAACGATCTCACTCGCCACACGTTGCCGAGATCGAATTTCCCGATTCGTGACTGAACGATCCAAAACTTCCATTCGGCGTCTGGGCCGGCGAGCGGCACGAAGACAACCGACTGGCCGCACTTTTCGCGATCCCAACCGCCGAACGTCAACTCGCCCACGACGTCGCCCACCGCCGAGTCCTCGGTCTCGTTTATCCAAAGGCCGACGAGCGGCTTCTCGACTGCGCCCTGCTCGAAGGCCTGTTGGAAGATGGAGGGCGTGTTCGTGGGACTCGTGCCCGCCAACCCCAAGCCGAGCACACCGCTCACGTTCGGACAACCGCCGCCGCACGGAGTCGCCCATGTGCCAAGCGAGGTCACTTGCACGAATGGGGCCACGAGCAGCGACAAGTCGTCGTCGACGGCGATCGCGTCCAAGCCGACGAAGCCCGATAGTCCGTCCTCCTTTTTCCAACCTTCTCCTCTCGTTCGGTAAGTTAACGACAGGCAGCTGTTGAAGAGGACGTCCACTTGGCAGCGGTCGGGCAGATTGCAGCAGCCGTTGCATCCACGTTGCGTGCAATCCAAACAACTAAAGAGTTTCCTAATGTCATCCGTTTCACTTTACCTTTTCTGCAACTATCGTCGCAATCCGTCCAGTATTTGCACGTTTTGTCCGCAATCCACAGCTCGGCCAAATTTAATCGCACTTCCGCAAAGAAGAGTTGAGGCGGTGTTCCGATTTGCACGTGGACTGAAAACGACGAAAGGATGCAATGATGAAAGAAGCTCACCTGCAAGCCCCGAGCCATCGAAGCTGCCGGGATCTTCTACGAAATTCCGCGGGTCGACGGAAGCGCTCGCAAGAATGACAGCAAGTTTTGAACCGGTGGGACGGTTTGACACTTCACAAAGAAAACATTATTTGCAAACGTTTACGGGGCACTTGCCTTTTGACCCGGCGGTAGATTTCTGCTTGACGAGCGGTAATCGGACGGCGCTAGACGCGAGGGCAAGAATAAGAAAGAAAAGAAAGAAGACTGAAAACCGCATTAGGCGAGCAGACGAATGCATTCGAGCTCATTCTGCCGCCGTTATTCGGGCAAGCGTGCAAAAACAAGCGGAATGATAAGCGCAAAAGAATAAACACCAATTCCCTTCTGTCCTTCACCCAAGCCTTCTTCGTCATCAAACTCGTGATTTGCGGCGGTTGCCTTCAAAGAATGGATGACCCTGAACGAACGCATCTCAATCCCAAAGTTTCTTTTTTGTTCGTACAGACGCTGCAACGACCACTTTGCATGCAGGCTCGTTTATTAATTAGATACACAAGGCAACTATTTTACGTTTGTTCGGTCGCTCAGTTGTCGGAGCGGATGCAGCCCGTCTTGGCGGTGAGGGCGGCGGGGCAGGAGACCTTGCGGAAGGAGACGGTCGGGTTGTCGGCGCCCTTGAACCAGTCGAAGCGCCACTGGCAGCCCGGGCGGATGGCGGTCGGCAGCTGGTCGCAGGCCGCGCGGTTCGACACGCCGCCGTACTGCGCGCCCCAGCCGCCCGCCGGCGCCTTCCACTGGGCCGAGCAGCCGTTGAAGATCCCCACGCCGCCGCCGGGCATCTGCAGCGAGGAGAGGGAAGAATTAATTAACCGATTGTTCGCACCATCAGGTCGAAGTGGTTGTTGCCGAGGTCGCCGCCCGTGTTGGTCACCTGCACGACCATCTTTTTGCCCTGCACGGGGCCCGAAGTGAACGTGAGCTCGTAGCAGGCGCAACACCACGAGTTCTCGCTGCCGCCCGCCAGCTTGGCCGCCGCGAAGCCGTACGCCAGCGAGTCGCTCACGGCCCACGGCTGCTGATCGCCGCACGTGTACGCGCCGCCGCCGTTGCAGCCCGACTGCGTGTTGCCCTGATCGTTCAACGGTTGGTTGGAGACGGAGCACGAGCGGACGGGCCCCTGTTTGAGCGAGGCCTTGCCCGGCCATCTGAACGGAAAGGATTGGAAGAAGATCTCCGCTTTTACTCACCCGCAGGACGGCTTGCAGCAATCCCAGTAGCGAGTCGTCTGGCCGGTGCCCGACTGGCCGACGGCGGCGGCGAAGAAGAACGGGAGGACGAGGACGGAGAAGTGGACCATGGTGTTCGTTGTTGGCTGTTCGCTGTTGGCTGATGATCTCTTCGCTCTGCCGGCGGGCTTTTATTCGGACGAAGGGGGCGGAGTTCCGGGCGGATTGATCGCGAGTTCGGCCGGTTGGATTCGAATTCGGCGGCTGGCCGGCGGAACTTTCGACCGCCTGCTCGAAATGCAAACACCCGGGCAGGATCCACGCGTTCGCCGTTCCGTTCCGCTTCGATTCGAAGTTCACTCCCAGTTGGGGAGGATTAAGCCGAACGAACGAAGGGCGGCTTTTGGTCCAACGGCAAGAGTTCAATTGGATTCAAAGCTAACAAACAGCCGTGAGTTCCGTGTTTGAGCAGCCGCCCGACCATCGTGACCGTCCGGCAATTAAAAGTACACAAACGACCGGACGTTCCCCCTTCAGCCACCTGTTTTTGTTCAAACAAAAAACAATCGGGGAAAGCAGAAAGGCTCCGTTGTTGTCGATTGATCGAGGCGAATTGCGTGACGAAGAAAGTAAATTATGGGTGCTAAGTTTACTCAAAAGTGTGTTCAAGAATGGAGAACGAATTCACGCTGCCGCCCAACATCTATTAACGCCATTGCTTGCTGTTGGACTACTCGGACCGTCGCATGAGCTTCGCGCCTCGTCGGTTGCAGTAAGCATTTCTTCGCTTGTTTGTGTAATGGCAAAAGATTAATAAATTTCAACGAGCAGTTTGTGCGTGAGTAACGCGAGTAAAGTCGGGTGATTCACAACAGGTTCCGTCGTTTTTTACCTAAAACGCCAATGACCCCTCCTTTCACCCTCTCTGCACTCACATTCTTTGTAGAAGCAGTAGGCGAGGCCCGCTGCACTGCAAACGGAAAGCCCGCTGGCGAGGACGAGCACGGCGATCAGCAGGACTACTTCCCCTGGATCGAATGTGATCTCGCCCTTTCGCTTTTCACTTACACTGCGTGTGCGCGGGAGGAGGCTTGTGTGTGATGTTTATGGGTTGCTGGAATTGTTCGCCGCAAATCTTTCTGCAAAAAGTCACTGCTATGAAAGCGCTTACTCCAAAACAGACCCGTCCAGCTGCTCGTAGTTCAGGAACTCAAACTCCAAGTAGTCGGTGCTTGGATTAAATTTGTGCTGCTTGAGGTTCGTGCAAGCTTCGGTCTTCGGGTCGGAGGTGTTCGGCTGAAGAGGATAGAAAACAATAGCCTTTACGCTCTCTAAGGATTCCTCACACTCAAGTACACGAGGACCGTGCGGAGTTTGTACTGTGTGTTGAACGTTGCGATCGTTTGGTTTAGCTGGTCGTCTCCGAGGAGTCCGTTCACGTCCGGATAGTCCGTGTACGAGGAGCAGGGAATGTCGGTGAGGATGACGGCCACGGAGTGGTTCAAGCAGGCGGGATCGGTAGGCAGTGGAAAGTAGAGGAAGCGCTTGAGGAGGTCTGTCGAAGAGTGGCTGCAAAGAGAAGAATCAGAGCGAAAGACCAGAGAGGACTTACGGAGGAATGGCGAGATCCCCCGTCTTCTCCAACATTCCATCGCACTCGGTCGCGCTCCTTTTGCACTCGGTCGGCGGCAGGTCGAAAGGCGGGTACAGGACTGAGGTTTTTCGTCGCCTGAAACTTCGGTCGTCAACTTCGTTCAGCTTAAGCCCACTCACATGAGAGTGCTGCCCGCACATTCCGTCAAAAAATCTTCGAACAGTTGATCGCATTTCTGTTTGTAGACGGTCGTGTTGCAGGCGTCGAGGTCGTGGAAGAGCGGCAGAATGAACACTTTCGGGATGCAATCGTTTTGAGCTCTGCAGAGCAAGAACAACGCCAGAGAGAGAAGAAAAGGGAACATCCTCGGAGAGAACCAAAACCAGCTGGTTTCTTTGAATGAAACGAAAATTTAAAGAAATTCGACCAATAAACCGCCGCTCCGTTCGACTCGCCGCTGCCTCTAATCCGTCATTTTAATGCTAGAACTACGCACGTATTTTATCAACACCATTGGCAAATGCGTCTGAAGACGTCACTAAGGACTCGTTCGTCATGTTCGTCGTGAAGGAAGTCTACGACACGTTCGTGATCTTCTCGTTTGACGAGTGAGACCATCCAAATGGTAGTTAAGGTGTGTCTGTCTGCGGAGGGCAACACGAGCGGCAGGTGCTGAATTCCGGACAGTTCGGCTTCACGCCTAGGCGCAGTTTCTACATGTCATCGAGCGGCTGTAGACGCTATTGCCTTCTTTTGAACTGTGAGAATACGAATATCAACACCACTGGTTTTTGCAATAAAGAGTTTATTCGACGGCATTTTTTTTATTTTCCAGAAAGGATGACTAAAAAGGTGATTGTGAACAAAACGTCAGAGCCCGTGCGGCTCACACAAAGACGCTCCTGGCCGACCACCTTTCCACAAAAGTGGAGAGACCCCTTTCTTATCACCCGCTTGCTTCCACGCGTTCACTTGTGCTTAGAAGCCGTTTAGTTTTTGTGCTCCACATAATGTCTGGTCGGGAAGAAGCCACAACTTGTTTCTCGCAAAGCCAAACGCGACTTTCGTTTCATTTCTGTTGGAAAATGTTCTCGGTTTGGCTGCTCTTCGCCTTCACTCCACTCGCCGTTCACTCGAAGTCGATTCGATGGACGTTCCAACTGGAGGAGGCCAACTACATTTCCGTGGACACGTCCATCGGCACTCCCCCTCAAGCCACTTCTCTGCTGATCGCAACGAGAGAGAAGATCCCCGACTTGTGGGTTGGAGTGCCGGACGCAGACGGCACATTCAATCCTAAGTGAGCCCCGCATCCCTTCTCGTTCACTTTCTTTCATTCAGCATCTCCAACACGTTCGTCGAAACGGGCGACCTAATCGATCCGTTCATTGAGGGCAACGTCGTCTGCGGAGTGACCGCCACGGACACCTTTCGGGCAAGAGTCCTCCGCTTTTCAACGAACGCTGGCAGCTGTCGTTTAGATCGGAGACGACAGCCGGGCGGTCGAACAGAAGCCGTTCGGCGTGGTGACGGACGGCGATTGGTTCATGGATAACACGGGCTGGCTGGGCGTCGGATTCCCGACTGCCGGCGAGGGCAAAACGTTCATCGAAGCGGTGGTGGAGGATTTGGACGAGCAGGTGCTGGTGATCACCTACGACGAGTGCGTCCTCCCTTCCATTGCTTTCATTTGTTTGATTGAAGGATGGTGTTGTACTTGGACGAGCCGGTCGGGAGTGGCGTGTTGATTCTCGGAGATCGAGCGCCCGACCGCTGTGCGACCGAATGGGCGGAAGTTCCGACCGCTTCGTTCGCCTGGGAGGAGTGGAACAACTCGTGGGCGTTTGGCATCGACGAGTGAGTTTTTTCGAATGAAATTACTGATTTCGCTGTCGTTTAGAGTCTCCTTCGCTTCGTACACTTTCGACTCGCCCGGGACGGCCGTCCTCTCGTACAGCGACGAGGGTCTCGAACTCCCCGAATCCATCTTCCGGGCGTTCGCTGCCGCGGCCGGCGTGTACTACGACCACGGCTTCGATCGGGTGGATTGCGACGTGCAGCTGGAGATTTCATTCACGATCGCAAGTCAAACGATCACCCTCAAGCCGGAGGATTACATTCGGAAGAAGGCCAGCGACTACTGCGTCTTTGAAGCCTCCATCGCCGACGCGAATCAAGTCGTACTGCCGACCACTTTCTTCAAGCGCTCGTGTGTGCTCTTGAACTATGCGCAGCAGACAGTCGGTTTTGCCGCTCGTTTGAACTACTGATCGTTGCGGTAGAGCTTGAAATAAAACAGCGTTCTTGCGGCGGTTGAAAAGCGAAAAATGTGCGCATTGAAACATTGCCGTTGCGCTCTCCTAAACAAGCTTCATCGGTCGAAAGCAAAGAAAAAGTGGTGAGCGAAGGTTCCTGCTCACGCGTGGATCACCCGTGTGCTCCTCTTTCTAACCAAACACTGAACACAAACTACGCAGCGCAATCATGCGCTCGCCGACCTCTCCGCACGAAGAAGGGTCGATCAACCGAACGCTTTTCTTTTTCGCTCGCTTTCCATTCGGTTGTCGATTCTGCCCGTCGCTTTTGAATCGATTTGCGAGACGTTTCTAACCCAAATTTCTTGTGGTTTGTCGGCCGAATGCTCTCCAGCCTCGCGTGTGCGGTTTGCTCGGCGGACGGCCGAGTTGCCTCGCATTACGGCGGTCAAGCTTCCTGTTTGTAAGCTTCCATATTCATTTTATTTCAGCTGCGTGGTGTTTTAGATCGTGCAAAGCGTTCTTCAGGCGAAATTCCCGCCAGAACGCCCACTTCTCGTGTGCAAATGGCGGCCGCTGCAAAATCACGCCCGACGGGCGGAAATCCTGCCGCGCATGCCGTTTTCAGCGATGCCTTTCGATTGGGATGGACCCAAAACGTTCGTCTTGTTTGTCGTTTGCCCATTGATTATTTGCTTGTTTATCGTTAGGCGTTCAGAGCGATCGCACGTGGGACAAGGATGCCCGCCCTCGATGGAAGACGCTGGGGAAGAAGAACGAGAAGGACCGATTGTCGGTGGAGTTCACGAGCAATCTCTCGCTGCAGTTGGAAGTCGTGAGTCCACCACCCAAATCCTTTCATGTGCTCGCTGCAGCCGGTCGACTTCGAGGGGCCGCTCGGCTTCCGGTCGAGCGTGAAGCTGCCGGAGCGGGCGGATTTCGCCGCCGTCCTCCGCTTCTTTCAAGAGGCCGACCGCTTCGTCGACGAGTTCGCGGACACCGGCTACACGCTGACGGCGGCCGCCCCCTTCTACCGCTTCGACGTGAATTTGAGCCTCGAGGAAGCCTTCCTGTGGGCCCCTCGCCGCCTCTCGAACCGAACGAAGGTGAGCTCTTTCATTTGTTTTCTTTATTTCTGCTCGTTTGTTTTTAGATGCTGTGGCAACCGCACAGCTTCATCACGATGGAGCAACTGCAGCCCACTTGGTGCAGGAGCGTGTTGTACTGCGTCGATTCCTTGTCCTACATTCCTCAACTCCGACTGCTCGAGCCGAAGGACCAAATGCGAATGATGGTTGGCAGGGGTCTTCACTCGGGAGCGCTTCTTGTGATCAACCGAACGCTGCGGAACACAAAGAAGAAGTGCATTCTGGCTAGCGGCGGAGCCTATTTGCCACTAGAACCTGAAGAACTTGCCCACTTCAACGCAGATGGGTGAGCACATGGGCACGCCATCCGGCGCCCGTGGAAAAACTGCTCATTTCACCGCTCGACGCGCCCCGTGCAAAAAACGCGAATGAGCGGCGGCGGCGGAGGGGTACGGTCAAGTCGTCCACTGGCCGAAAGCCTTGGCCTTGCGGTCTGCACAGCGGCGTAGGATTGCGTCGGTGCGCGCTGAAACCGGTTGCAATCGAACGAGCGAGGTCAATTCTACCAGACTGCCCGCGAACGGCATCCAACTCGGCGTTGTTTTCGATTTATCGCATCCAAAAGTGAAAAGGTCGGATTTTCGCTGGTCTTTCTCGCCGTGCTGTTCCGTGATGGACAGCTTTGACAATTTGATTTTTAGTAGACTTTGTTCATCCTTCTTTTCTCTTTCGTTTGAGCTATTGCGCATTTTAGTCCACCCAGCGGGAGCGCTCATCGAACCTTTTGAAGCGGTCGATTTTCGGATTTTTGCCCGCATCGCTGGTTCCTCGCCGTGCTGCTCAATGCTCCGGATGTTTGACAACTTGATTTTTAGTAGAGATTGTTGCGTTTTTTCTTCTCTTTCGTTTGAGCTATAAAACACGTGATTTCAACCAGCGGAAGTTCTCAACGAACCTTTTGAAAGCACCTAACTCATCTCCTTTTTCAAAGCCGCATTTCTCCGTTGCGCTGCATCGATTTGCGACGGAAGCGACAGTTTTCTGATCAAATCGACCCCGTAGAATCCGAATCTGCCGTTGGTTTCGCAAAAAAAATCAACTGCGTCGCGCAAGGGTTTAACCCGTCGACCCTCTCCTGCAGCGACGAAATGCCAGAGCGCCCAAGCACGGGCTCATTCTCGCTTTTGTCGCAAACCCGTCGAGCGGTGAAATGTGCGGTTTCCGGATGGCGTGCATGGGTCGACCGGAAATCCACTTCTTTCATCTGCCCCTTCAGATCGATTGCTTCGTATCTTCAGTTGGCTGAAATCTACTACCAATCGGTGGTGGAGGAATTCAAGGCGGCCAATCTGAGCGACGAAGAGTTCCTCTTCCTTCGGATGCTCTCGTTCTTCGTCCCCGGCACGTCTTCTACCCTTCCGCTCACCTCCATCCTGTGTTTCCAGTGAAAGGATTGACTGCGGACGGAGTGGAGATCGTGCGGAGTGCCCACGACTACTACACGTCGCTGTTCATTCGCTTCCTCTGCTCCAAAATGGACCGAAAGGCGGCCATCGAGCGGATGTCCCAGCTGCTGGCTTTGCTGCCCGTCCTCGAGGTACTCATCGACTCCAATTGATTGACGTTTATGCTTCCATTTGCAGCAAGGAACGGCCATGGAGACCAGCCACATGAGCCGCGCAATGCTCTTCAACTTCCCCGAACTTCAAGGCCGACTGATCACCGATTTCTACTCCGCAATCATCTCTCGAACTCCTTTGTTTTCTGCGTGAAGAATAAAGAAGAAGGATTAAATGCTGTTAGTCTCGGCGGATCGTGGTTGGAGCCTCACACGCAAAGGCCTCCTCCGTTCGATGGCATCACTTCGTTGTGATGTCAGGATTCAGCGAAAGCGGAAGCCGAACGTCATTCCTTTCCGGTGGGTGGGTGACGTTCGGCTAGGCGGTTGTTCCTTCTTCCCCTGCAGCGATAGCCGCTTATCAGTTCGTGTCTTCTAAGCCGCGAACCAATCGCTCCGCTGGTTGCGTCACGGTTCGCACGAATTCAAACTTTAAAAACGACGGAGTCGTGTGAATTCCCACGATTCTCACCGCTTCTTCCCTCAAATGAACCTATTTCCTGACCAATCTCGCTTTCAAATGGACAGTTCGTGGCCGCCCGCCGAACCGTCGACTTCTGCTTCGAATTTCCGACCGTTCGTTCCTTTCTTCTTTCGTTCATCGATGTTTGTTTGCAGAAGCGATGGATTCTTCGAAACGCCGCCCTTCGATCAGCAGCCGCCCCAAACAAGCGGGCGGACGGTCAAAACGGAGCCCCAACAAGCGGAGGTGTGGAACTTCCCGATCCAACAGAAGTCAGTCTTCGCTCTTTGCTTTGCACTTCTTTCTTTCAGCCCGTTCCTTTCTTTGATGTGGAGCGTGAGCGGCTGGAACGAAAACGAGAGCGCAATCGAATTGCTCAGGCGAAGTGCCGCCGCCGTCGCCTCCAGCGAATCGCCGAGTTGGAGCGGCGGCTGGCGGACGAGCGGGAGGCGGCCGCCCGGCGACTGCGTGCGGTCGAGTGGGAGCTGGAATGGTGCCGGGCGGTGATCTTTCGCCATCGTCAAGCCGGCTGTCTGTTGGAATGAGCGGACTAGAATTCCGATGAATACACCGCTTTCACTCGACAAAACAACGAAAACTGACGCTCTCTTTTTCGCTTTTGATCGTGTTTCCAACTTCTGAAAAACGATTGACTTTTGCCGCCGATTCGTTTGCTCAACCCGTCGAAACATGCCCGTTCGTTCGGGACTTCGGAGGGCAAACGGGGCGCGCGTATCACTCGATGGTCCGAGCGAAGATTGGTTTGACCGGCGGGTGGGTGGGCGAAGATCGGCGAGGAAACCCGTTCGGCTGCCCCGCTCTCGTTCGTCCTCGTTTCGATGTTTGGCGAACAAACAGGAATTCGTGGTCATAATCAACGGCCTCCTTCGCACCACCCAGCGGTGCGGCCCGAACTCCCGGCCGGCACTCCGCACTCGCCATCGGCAACCGTCGAGAGCGATGAAGATGTTTGTGCACTTGCTACTCGTCGTCCTCTTCTGCCCACCGGTTGCTGCTAGCTCGTGGTTTCATTTTTTTGGTGCGCTTATCGAAATCCGTGCTCGCGTCAACATGCACGACGCCCGGCATGCGGAGAAGGAGATCATTGAAGTGAGAGAGTGGTGGCATGCGATGCAGAACGGTAGTGAGTTCCTTCCATCGATGATTCCTTCTATTACACTGGTTTTCAGCGTGTTGCGTGACGTTTGCCAGCAGCTTCCCGCTCTTCCTTCGCACGGATGGCGCCACGATCGTCGTCTACTGCAAAGACGCCATTCGAGGCGGAATTTGGGCGAAAATCGAGCAAGTTCTCGGCCGGGGCGTGCGGCGAGTCTGCAGCAACGGTCCGTTTTCCTTCACTCCTACCATGTCTCACTGATGGCTTGCAGCGGATGGCGAAGAGACGATCATCGGAGAGCGCGCGGACGTCTATTCAGAACCGAAGATTCTTGTGACGCTCTTGAAGGACAACCTTCCGCTGCTCTCCCGTTGTTCCGAATAAGAAGCCGTCGATAGTGTTAGCTTTTCAATAACGTAACAAAATAATCGCTTTTTGTGTCGTTTGGCATCGGAAATACGAGAAGAAATTATACTGTTAATGCGCAGAATCAAAGAGTAACGATAAATCAAAAAGACTAAAAGGTACGTAAAGGCGTCTTCCCGACGTCTTCACCGCCTCTCCTCATCGTCTAAATAAAAGCTTCGGTTTACACACGTTTTACGACGAGAAATATGAAAAGCGACGACCAGCGCTCTTTATTCCTCCGACTTAACGACTACTTAAAAAGAAGAATTTATGAGCAAATGAACGTGCGAGAGACGAAGATTGGTGACGCCGGACGCCGAGCAAGAGGCGGAGAAATTCAACCGGCCGCCTTCCCCCGTCGCTTTCCGAAAAACCCGCGGGCGGTCGGTCCTCTCGCACACAGCGCTCTTTTTACGCCTCAGCGCTCGCCGTCCGTCGAAAACGTTAGCCGCCCATCTTTCACTTTCCTTCTTCCGTCGCCCGCGGACATGAATTCGTCGCGCCCATTGTCTTGCGGGCTCCCTCAAGAAACCGTTTTGTCCTTTTGTTGGACGGACGATTCCACGGTCATGAACCATTCGATGAATTTTGGATGATTGCCCGTTGGTAATGAGAGCTCGACTACTTGAAGGGAATTATACAGCGGGCGCGCGTCACTCGACTTCCAACCGGCCGCTTTACCCCACGGAAAGCGGAAGCCAACGCGGACGAACACCGCGGCCGCGACCACCTCCTTCGTTCGACGAAAGCTCCCCGCTCGCCATTGCTTTCCGCCGCCGGTCTGTGTGTGCGTCACGCTCTGCTCGTCTGCTGTCTGGGCGGGTCTCCCCCCGCCGTTGTTCTCTGCGATGCGTCCGCCTCAATGCGGCTAGACGTCGCAACACCGGCTTTTCGTTCGTCTATTCACTCTCCACCTGCGAATTGGCGAGTGGAAAATCAACATGCGGGCTTCCGCCGCTCATCGTTTTCTGTTGAGCGTGCAACAGAGTAAGAGGTGAAATTGGGTCGGGGGATTTTGCGCGCGCTTGCTCCGAATATTTCTCGGGGGAATTTCGCCGATAGCGGTTGCAATTTCCGCTTTAATCAGTGCTATCGACAAGAATGCAGTCCATTTGTTGTGTAAAGGTGTTCTCTGCAAAAAACGCACGTAATCAAGAATTGATTATTTTTCCTTTTTTGTCGAGGGTGATTTCTCGTTTTGGTTTTGGATGGGCGCGAACTCGTTCGGTGTCGACAAAACGCGACCATCCATCAACTCTCTGTCCGCAATTGCCACCTGACGCGTCAGGGCTGACTTGTTTACGAGTGGCGAAAAGCGCGTGACTCGGGGGCGTGGTGCGTCGCGTTGCAAGCGGAAAGACGCACATCTCCGCCGCCCGCCCGCCTTCGTTCGTCGCCCGCTCGTCGCCCGTCATTTGGTCGCCCGCCCGCCGCTCGTTGCATTCGGTCGGCCTTTCGTCGCCCGTTTATTCCGCCGCTCGTCCCTACCGAACGTCTCGTCTACCGCCCACTACTCGTCTCGTTGCAGCTCGACGTCACTCACAAATATTCAACCGAATTCGGAGTAAATCCGCAAGGATTGAGCAAATTTTCTGCCCCCAAGCAGTCAATTAGCTCAGCGGTCTCCAATTCGTGGATGATGGAGCGCACGGCCAAGCGGCTGCGGAACTTCGAGGTCAAACTCGGAGTCCAAAAGGCGCAACTCAAACGGGCCCGTCAGACCATCCAGAAGACGGCGGAGTGGAAGATCGCCGTGATCGACCAGGTAATCCGTCGCTGCCTCTTGCATAATGCCTATTCTTTTCAGATCACCCAACTGGCGGACCTGTCCGCGAACGCTCCGCTCTCCGTTCAGTCGACCATCCAGTCTCTCCTCGAAACCGCTCTCGACGGACCGCCGTGCGAGATGGAGGAAGAGAGCCCCACCGTCTCGCCCACACCCACCGAGACGACAGACGAGGAGGAGGAAGCGGAAGAGCAACCGAAGCAGGGCGCCAAAAACAACGCCGATGACGAGGTTCGCTCCTGCTGGCCGTTTGTTTCACTCATCGTCTCTTCAGGCTGCCCACATGCCCCTCCACCCGCCCGAGTCGCCCCTTCCGTTCAACCAGCCGCTGGGCGGCGGCCTCCCGATCGCGGAGACCAAACATCCGCCGCCCAACAACAGTGAGTGTTCGAGAGGGATCAGTTAATTTCGTCTGTTCCAGGCCGCCTGCTCGAACTGGAGAACGGCGAGTCTAACTGCTTCGTCATCGCCGCTTTGCACGTCATACAAGCGATGTCGGCGGTCGCCAGTGGTCTGCTCGACGTTCCCGACGACGCGCCGCGGTGCCTTCGCGCTATGTCGGACATCCTCAACCACCGGACGCACTCGGTGAACGACCTGCGCCGACTGCTGGGCGCCGACTTCAGCGACGGCTACGGCGACGTGAAAGACGTGCTCGAGCACATCCTCACCAATTGGATTCCGCCCGAACTGCAGGCGTACTTCCGCTTCCACGTCAGTAAAACCACGGAGTGCTGCGGCAAACCGACCGTCAAGCAGCGGGACACGGCGCGCCTCGTTCTCCACCAGTCGATCAACCGCGACGACTTCCTCGAGGACGTCGTGGAGCACGACAAGCCGGTCATGTGCACCGCGTGCGATGACGTCATCACTCCCCGCATCCAGCTCACCACGAACAACGCGGCCTTCAAGTACCTCGTCGTGTTGCTTCACAATCGGGACCGTTGCGACGTGCAGCTGCGAACGGAGGTCGTCCAAATGTTCGGTAGGTTTCTTCATCACTTCTCTTCTTGTCTCATCTCGTCTCCATTTCTAGGCCGCCGGATGCAAGTGACGGCGGCGGTCGAGTATAAGAAGAGCGAGAAGCACTACGTCGTTTGGCGCCGCGTGGACGACCGCCGCAATCCCTGGCGCCTCGTCGACTCGCTGAAGGAGAAGCCGATCGCCCGCAAATTTCTCGGAACGTTGCGAGATGTCGTCGTCTTGCTCTTGCAAGTGTTGCCCGAGGGCGTGGATGTGCTCCACGACAAACCGCCCACCTCAATCGGTGCGTTTACTCCACTCCTTCTTCTATGAAGCCAGTTATTGCAGACGACAATGACGTCATCATGATCGATTAAATCCTGTCTGTTTTTCCCGCGTGATTCCTCCTCCTTCGACCATCCGAAAGATCCCCAGTTGAAATGAAATACGAGCCTCGGCGACGAAAAGATCCCGTTTGATCGACGGCTTTCCATCCCCAATACCCGGTCGTTCCTTTTTCTTCTTTTCTTCGTTTCTCTTCTCCTCTCCTTTCTCTTTTTGTCTATGAAGAGAGCGTGTGCTCCACTAAATAAATACGCAGTCTCTCACGCTGCTACAAGCGAAACGGACTGCCCGTCATCGAGCAAACAAAAATCGTTTGTTCTTTTCGATCGTAACAGATTTGTCAGCTTGAATGTCGTCTGCCGCTCGGCTTATTTTCTTGACCGCATAACTCGACAAGTGCTTTCTCCATTTTTGTTAGTTTCTATCGTGCACATACTTCGGGCCGCAAGACGTTTGATCAACCGCAATAAAAATTGTTCGCTGAATTCACTCTGCATTCTCGCGTGCATAAGCGACGGTCGTTTTCGAATAACGTAATGCAACGAATGCGCACCACTCATGCAAATCCAGTCGATTCGCGCCGACTCCCTTTCGGCCGTCAGTTTGCGAGCGGGACGTCCTCCATTCCGCGCGTGTTTCCAGTCGAGCGGCAGTCCTTCTCCGAGATGAGCGACCAGAAAGTGAGTTCTTTCCCTCTTCCTTTTACCCTCCGCTTGCAGCAAACCCAACCGGCGGACGGCAAGCCGACGCCGACGGACGAGGCGGCGACTGCGCGGGACCCAACGCCTTCGGAAGCCGCCCAGACCGCCGAGAAGCCGACCACGAGCGAGGACAGCATCACGGCTAAGGACCCCACGGACGCCGAAGTCCACGACGCGCGTCGTGCGGCCGCCGCCGCTCCGAAGGGCGCCGTTCAGGAGTTCGCCTTCGGTCAATTGGGCGGAGGAATGGAGCACGACATGATCGAGTGAGTGCCCCTCCACTCGTCTTTCACACTTCTCGCTTGCAGAATCATGGCGATGCGCAACGCCGCCAGCCAGAAGCCCGCGACGGCCGCTGTTCTCGATCCCGCCACCGCCGCCGCCCAGAAGAAGCAGGAGCAGAAGGAGAAACGCCGCAAGAAGTCCGCCCGCTAGCCGTTGAACAGATCTTCCTTTCGCCTGTTCTCTGCTTATGCCAACAAGCCATAAACCTTTCCTCCGATCCACTCGAAGTCGTCAGTGAAACACTTTAGTCGTCTCTTATTGAGGTGGGAAAAAAGTTTCTTTCTCTGCGCCTCCTGATGCAAATTCGCTCTCCGTTGCCGTCGCGATGGTCGAGTGGCGAAATGAGAGGATTTGCACGGCAGTCGTCGTCATTCGCCACTGCACTACGCGGGTCTGCACGGAGCGAAAATTTGCATCAGGAACCTCAAAGAAAGAAACTTTTTGCCCACCTCAATACTGCTGTTTTGAGCGAAGATGTAGACGAGCGGCAGTGATGACGCACGAAGCGCTTCTCTGATCATCAAACTTCGTTTACGCGTTTAAACGAAGCAACGGGGCGTGTGTTTTTTGTCTAGCAGTCGCTTAATCGCCGAAATTACCCCTCGCATGCGACCGCCCGCTTTTAATCGGCTTCAGCAAAACGAGCGACGAATTTTATCAATGGTCGAGAACGAAATTAAAATTGAGGGGTTAGAACGAGCGGAACTCAAACCGCTGGTGGATGTTCTCTTTATTTTTTCTTCTTTTCTTTCTTCCCATTGCCTTCTCGCAAGCACCCAATTCGACCAAAGTCGCCGTTTACGATCTGTTTGGTGCGTGAGGCATCCCCACGTTTGACCTGCACTCCTATTTGCTTCAGACTTCTTCTTGACCGTTGGCGATCCGCCGCAACTTCTTCCCGTTTCGTTTTCGACCGTCCACTCGGCCACTTTCCTCGTGGACTCCCGTTGCGGACGCCCTCGCTCCGACTGCCCCCGCTTCTGCTCGGTGGAGGGCTTCGATGCGGTCTACTGCCCGTCGGACTGCCAGTTCGGAGAAGCCGCGAACTACTTCGCGCAAACCTGCTCGTTTGTTCAGCAGTACCAAGAGGGAATCTCCTTCTACACGCCGGTCGCCTCCCGCTCGGCCGAGAGCACTCGAAGGGAGTGGAGGGGCGGCGGGGGCGACCTTTTTGAAATGCGGGGCTTTTGGATGCGCGATTCCATTGGAACGTCGAGTGAGTACAGCGGTTGGTCTGAAATACTCTATTCTTGTCCAGATTTCAACCGCACAATTGAACTCAATGGAAGCTCCGTCTGGTTCGTGGACGGCTGGCAGGCGGACGTGATGTGAGCGGAGAGCAGCAAACCAAACCAACTGGAGGGATTGCAGAAATGCGCCCGAGCCGGCGGGCTTCATCGGGTTGGCGCCCGGCCGCGAGAATTTCGTCGTCCAATCTTTCGAGCAGCAGGCGATCGCCGCTCCGATCGTCTCGTTTTATGTGGGAGAAAACGCGCTGCTCACGTTGGGCGGCCTTTCGGCCGACTGCTCCGATTGGACTCACTTTCCGTCCGTCCGCGAGAACACGTGGGTCTTGCAAGCAAGCAGGATCGAAATCTTCGGTTTCGTGTTCGAGCAACCGCTGGTACCCTTGCTCATTGAATCAAACGACAGTGAAAGCGGCTTTCAGATCCAAATCCTGCTGGAAGAAACCGAGATCTTCGTCCCAAAGGAAGTCGTGAGCTCACTGGTTTCCGCTGGAGTCATTTTTGGCCCCGACAACGTTCGTTCTTTCGTTTCTCTTCCTTATGGCTAAAAGTGTTCAGGACGGGGCATACGGGACCGTTTGCAATCAAACTGTGGAGTTGAGGGTGGTGCTTGGCGGGCGGGAGTTCGTTCTCGACGTGATCTACGTGGGAGACGAGGCGGTCGGGTGCGGGGCGTTCATCAAACCGTTCGGAGGCCACGAGAAGCGACGAGAGTACACGGACACTCCGACCTTCCTGTTCGGCGCGTGGACGATCTACTCGTTCTGCCTCGCCTTCGACTACTCCAACAACTCTCTTGCACTTGGGTTGCCTCCACCACCAAAGCAGTCGAATTAGACGCCGTTTATTTACACGCTCCCGTGTTGTTGATGCATTCGTTTGTGAGAGAAGCTAGAGAAGGCGCGTTTCCGATCGCCCACACCCCTTTCATCAAGGTCACCGCTGTTGTTTTTTATTGTCACTCCTAAATCGCTCACGTTACACAAACGAAATGCTCGGTAATACCAAAAATAACCGAACGGCCAACTGCCCTCAACCAATCGGTTGGTCGTTCAAAACGGAAACCTTCTCGTCATTCGAAACCATTTGGTGCGAGAGGAAGTCTTTTTCATCCACGCACTTCCGCCAGTCTCATGAGCAGGTGCAATCTGGACGGTCTTTCGGCAGGCCGAAGACTGCTCTAAACTTCCATTCGACGTGGAAGGCGAAAGGTCAAACCTCCTCGTTCTTTGTGTTTCTTTCGCAAGATGTTCTCGTCGGTGTACGAATGGAGCGAAGTCGTGATGTTCGTCTTCACTGTCCTCGTAAACATCTACGTATTCTACCTTGTCCAATGGAAGACGCCCGCAAATCTAAAGAAATACGCCTACTTTCTGAATCTTCTGATCGTCTCGGACGTCGTCTACTCGTTCCTTTTTGGAATCGCCCTGCAGCCCGACGGAGTGACGCCCTTGTTGGCGGCCAGCGCTCGCGGGTTGGTGCGAACACACGAACAAGCGAGGATTGTGGTGAGCGAAAGACGAGCCTGTTCTTTGATCAATGGATTGCAGGCAAGCCTGACGGTGTGGGCGGGGGCGAACGTGATAGCCGTGGAACTATACTCGCTTTACTACCGCTTCACGGCCATCCTGCTGGACAAGCGGCCTCAAACCTTGCTGCTGTCTCTTCGGTGGAAGGTGGTCGCTTTTGTTCTTTACCAGTCGTTTTGCTCGTTGATCGGCGTCGGCTTCTATCACACGACCGCTCCTGAAGATGTATTTCTGCTCTTCTAACTGTGTGCCAATCATTTTTTTTAATTGACCGAGTGGTTCCTGGAGATCACCCCTCACGACGACTCGACGAGGCGGCCGGAAGATCCTGTCATTCTGATTTCCCTCCACCTTCCCCACCAACTGGCGTTCTTCTTTTCGCTGGGCGCCTTCCTGCTGCTCGTCCCGCTGGCGGCCGTCGTTTCGGTCTACGCGATCCTGGGAATTCTGAAGCGGTCGGCGGGCGTCTTTTCGCCGGCTACCAAGCGGCTCCACGTCCAGTTCGTGACGCTCCTTTCCGTGCAGCTCGCCCTCCCGTTCGTCTTCATCCTCGCCCCAATCACTTGCTGGGGGCTCTTCATGGTGACCGACAGGCAAGCCAGTGCATGGGTCGCCCAGCTGTCGATGGTCCTGCTCGGCAGCTACGGGCCGCTGAACGGAGTGGCCACCATTGTGTGCGTCGTTGCCCCGTTTGCACTCATTGCTCAATTCTTCGCTTGCAGGTTAATCGGGCCGTACAGGAAGCACGCCCACGAATTCCTCGTGCTTCCGCTTCTTCAACGACTTCGCCGCTTCCATCTACTGGCTCGCTTTTGTCCGAAGTTATCAATCGATCGAACTCATGCCATTTACCTTCCGCGAACGCCAGACAAGCCGCGCATGTCAGTTAGCGTTATTCATACGAATGTGATTGGGCTTTCGCATCGATAAACAGAGGTAGCAAGCGGTTTCCTGTCATTTGTGCAGCCCATCAGTTGCTGGTTTCATTCAATGATCAGACAATTGCGTGCATTTGATTCTTTATTCTCGATGTGAAGAGTCAAACGAATTGGCGATCAGCAGCCGAAGCAGAAGTCGTCGCCGCGGGCGTCCTCCCCGCGAACGCTCTCGCCCGGTCGGCCGATCGCATCGCGGCCGCGGCGACTTCCGTCAATGCGGCCGTCACGCCACGTGTAGTGGGCGTCTTCGCGAGTGCCCCGCGCGTACGGGCGCCGCCCTCGACCGCCACCGTTCCGCCCTCCGTTTTGGCCGCCGCTTCGGCCGCCACCGCCGTTCATCCCGCCGTCGTCGCTCGCATCCCAGCCGCCGTTTGAACCGCCTCCTGCCGGCCAGTTGCCGCCCGACTGGCCGTTCCCGGCTCCATAATTTCCTCCGCCTCCGTAGTTTCCGTTCCCACCGCCGCCATAGTTCCCGTTTCGACCAGCCACAGCTAACGACGAAAGAAGATGAACGAATACAACGAGTACACCCACCGACTCCGACGACCACCACGAGCAGGACGAACAAAAGAGTGAGACGCATTTCAACCGTTGCAAGAAGTGAGTGACTGATCAAAACTCCTAACAATTCGTCCTTTTGTACGCAGCAAACACTGCAGAACAAAAACCGGAAATTCGAACACTGCGGTTTGAACCGTGGCCTGTGCGATGAAAATTGTGTGGAATTCCGCCCAGCTGCCCCGCTCTTGCAAGCGGCCGGCCACCGATTGTTTGAGCAGCCGTCCGGGGTCCATTCGGATGTTGAGGTCGAAAACGAAGCAATGCGTGTTCAAGGCCGCTCTTTATTGTGCTGACTCCCGGAAACGAATTAAAATGTGGTCGCCAGTCTGGCATGTTTGAGAAATTAATGCTCGGAAACGGATCGTGCATGTACGAAGGGCAAAATCAACACCTTCAACGCGCTGTGTGATTCAAAATGCACGCGAAGAGACCCAGGAAACTATTGAATTGATGCAACGACCGCCATCCACGCGGCCGAAATAAAAGCACGCAACGAGCTGGTTGAAACGTCTTCCGTCGCCTTCTGCCTGCTAGAATGCTCGTCCGCGTCTTCCTCATCTTCGTCTGCTCCGTTTGGAGCACAGTGAACGGCGAGTGTGATTCGAAAGCTTGTCGTCTTGAATGCGCGGCCGTCGGGACTGTTGGCCACTGCGTAAAAGGCCAGTGCAGCTGTGTGTTTAAAGCAGCCGACATCGTCTGCCGCGAAGCATGGTGCAAAAACTTCTGCGGTACGATGGGAAAACACGGACATTGCGTGAAAGGCGACTGTCGGTGCACTAAATTCGAGTGATTCCCGCACGCAACGAGTCGAACCGTAGAAGGTCGATTTGTTGGCCCCACTTGTTTGTTTACGGAAAACGGAATAAACGATTGCTTCTGCAACATCCATCGAATTGTTTCAAGATGACAAATGTTGTTGTGCGTGCAGAATTCGTCGGAATTTAGCACCAATTTGTGATAGTCTGCTTTTGCTTATCGGCCGATCATCACTTCGTTCAGTCCTGTTTGCCGCCTGTCGCGGTAAACGACTCGTCACCATCACTTGCCCGTTTGAATTTGGGTTCGGTGGTGCCGCTGGAGAAAGAAGATCCTTTGGCAAAAAGCGGGTTTTGCTCGCTGATATCCGTGAGGACCAAAGACGAGCAGGTGCTTTCGACCACCGTGGGCAGGACTGCTCACAATCACGCCAGAAACTAATAGGTGCAACGGGAGCGCGGCGTTTTGAAGCTTCGTTTCATGTTCGTGGCTGACCGCTCTGTTTTGCCGACAAAGAATGAACAAAGAACTGGAGCGGGCAATTGCGGAGAGTGCGCCGAGTGAAGAGCAGATTCGGGTCTACGCAATCGTTCTCCACATCTCTCTTTGCACGAGTCTCTCGACTTCCTGTTTGGCCGTTTGGGTCATTTGGAGAGCCTCGCCGCCCTCGATGGGCACGTACAAGCGGTTGCTTCTTCATCAAGTGTTCTGGAACGCTCTCTTCGATCTTCTTTCGTGCTTCTGGCAGCCGGTAGGTGCGAACAGAGCCATTTAATGATTTGTTCGATGCTTCAAGTCGCTCTCCTACCGACTTGGTGCTTGTTTTCTTCTGCTGTTCTTTTACGCCACCAATCGCATGATAATTCGCGGTGGCTCTTTACGGTCATTTTGCCTGCGGAATCGGGAAGGTCGGTTTCTCTACGGTGATCTGAAGAAGATCAGAAGGCTTGAAGGCATGCGCGTAGGGTCTCGTGTTCACGCATCGATGCGCGGCAGCCCTCGGCGAATCGAACCTCTTTTCGCAGTTATACAAACGGGTGACGCCCTACAGCCAGGTAGGATTAGAACTTTCAAATCAAACAGAAAAACCACCTTAGGTGTTCCACGTTCTCTTTTTCCAGATCTCATGTTTGGTACGTTTCTCTTCGTGCTGTAACAGGCTCTGCTTTAAGACGTTCAGTCACATCACAGTCGACCGATACGAACAAAGCCGAGCGTTCTACGAGCAAACAAGCAGCGTCAAGCGCGCGTTGTTCGAATGAGAGAGCACATTCGTCTGTGTAAACGCAAATGAGACATCCCACAATGCGATGTTTGTTTCGCTCTTTTTGGCCTGCTTAGTGGGGGCTTCCATCGTGTTCTTTGCCGTTTTCTACACATACGCCGAGCTGCAGAAAAACCATCGGACGCTCCAGATGCACGTGAACACTTATCGCCTGCAGTGAGCGTCTGAGCAGCTCCTCAATCGACTGATCGTTTAGGAACATGCTGATCCGTTCGTGCATCGTTCAGCTGGGCGGCGCGGCTTGCCTCTTGGCATTGCCCGCATTTTCCGTCCTCCTGCTCGCCCGGCTGGGCACTCCGCACGCGAACGGTTGGGTCCTCTTTGAGATCGCTGCCGCCGCCTTTCATTCGACCCTTAACCCCTGCCTCGTCTTTCTCACCATCAAGCCTTATTATTTGTATGTGTGGCTGCTGCTCACATGCTCCAGTGCCAAGGTTCAACCAACCCAATAATATCCTACGTTAGTGTGCGGCCAGTCGTTCGACTAGATGCTTAAAGCCTCCTTGCAGATAACGAGGGATCACCTTTTTGTTCTTTGCGTAGGACAAGTGAAATATATTTGATGGACTCTTGCCTAATTCGTGCTGTACTCGCTTGATGAGAGCTGATTCCGTCTTTTGTCATCCTTTTCGCACGCGATTCGTTTGTTGAAAGGAGTCCTCTGGGTTCGAACGGTTGAATTCGTCGCTTATCGCTCTTTTTCTCTCCAGTGACGATAAACGACGGGTCGGTAGTCAGCATTTGCTTCTGCCATGTGGATATTAAAACGGACACGACGACCGGCAGCATCACAATCATAGTGAACAATGACCTTCCTGTTTCCTTCCTCCGTTCTGCTCGCCTTCATTCCACTCGGAGCCTTCGGATGGACCACCAGTCCGCCGTGCCCCGGGTTATCCTACAACTTCACCGTTGACTCGTAGGTTGATTGCAACGCTTCCACTTCATGCTCGTTGTTTAGGATTTCGTTGGGCGATTTCGAAACCACTCGCTACAATCGCGGGCAGCTGCAGCCCTATCCGTACGACGAGTTCTACCCCGATCTCTACATCCCCAATCGACTTCTCGGCTATCTGCTGGGGATTTTGCCCGCCCAGCAGAAGGGCGAAGAAATTGTGGTTCCTTGCGACACGCCCGCCTCCTCCGCCCCCGCCTTTGTTTTCAACCTGTACGGCCAACAGCTGACCATTGGGCCGGATTTCTACATCGATCAAGTGAGCTGTGGCCTTGAATGGGTTGCTAAAGGCTGTCTGAATTGCAGGACCAAGCAAAGGAAGGATTCTGTCCGCTGAAGATCGTTCGTTCTAAGAGGGAAATTGTTTGTTGATTGTCTGCTTGCAGGAGGGCGTGAACGAATGGGAGTTGGACTCGGACTTTGTGATCCCCGGCGACTTCAAGGCGGCCCTCTGCCGAATCGAGACCGCGGCCACTACGCCGCCGTCCGTCCGACCGCGACCACCGCCAAGCGGGCGGGAGTGAGAAGTAGACAGTCTAAACCACCCGGATGATCGATTTGTGGCTTTTACGTGATTAAACGGCTTGGAGATCAACCCTCCTCGTTGTAATCGAAGCGATGAGATCGCCGTTCATCTTGCCGCTTTCGAAATGGAGGTCAGCGGAGGTGTTTCGACATCCGCTCGGTTGCGCAAGCGGCGGCTCCGCGTCCACTCGCGCAACAAAACGCGGTGATCGAACGACGGATTGCGCGATCGGCCGCCCGAGTGCACGCGCCGAGTGGGCGGGCGGTTGGGCGGCGCCGACCGCGTCGATCGTGAGGTCAAAGGGCAATCGAACCGGGCGATGAGTCATCCGCGTGATCGTTTGCAGAGATCATTCGGCCGCTTTGTTTCCAAACCGCCCGCCCGTCCAGCCGGCTTTTTTCCGCCTCGTTCGACCGAAAGTCGGCGGAAGGCGGGCGGTCGATCGGATTAGCCGACCGCGCAGCCTCGGGATTCTTCCGGTGGCTCTGGCGGGAATAATCGCTGCATTCTTTTTGTTTTCCATCTTGATTCGATTCGCGAAGCAAACAGGCGGCTAATCTCCGCGGATTAACCGAATCCAAACGATTTTCGGTCAGCGAAACCGCCGCCGCGTTTCGAAATCAGCGGACTTTCGGCGCGGCGATCCGCGCGGAGACCGAAAGACCAAGTGCGCGGCGGCGGCGGCGTGTCCGCGTTTCCTCGTCCGTCTTATCAACGTCGCCGCCGCCCGCCCAAAAGCGATCTTTGGATGAGAGCGGGCGAAGGCGGGCGGAATCTTCTCGAATTCGAGAAGCCGTCTGCTCGGCCGACCCGCAAGCAATAAAAGCCGAGGACTTTTGCTCGTAAATTGACCAAACCACCGGGTATTTCCGCCAGTTTGCAACTTGCACTTCGCTCGCTCGAGTAATGGCGATTCACTACGCTTGATAACGAGCGTTACTCATTTGGAGCGGTAGCTCCGCGGTTTCTTTTGCGTCCATCAACTCGATGCGCCCAATCGGGCGTTGGCGTGATCCAAAAATAGCTCGCGCGCGCAGATCTCCGACGTCACAGACGCGATTCGAAGATCGAAACCAAAACCCAGGAATACGTCGATTGTTTCGTTTCGTTTGCAAAAGCGAAGGCAAGAGAAGAAAGTCGTAAAAGTTGGCCTTGGCCTCAAAAAGAACGGGAATTCCGACGGCGGCGCGCGTTCGTCAAACGACGTTCAGCGCTTCTTTTCGTTTCTGCCGCCATTCACGTCTCGATTTGTGTTGCTTGTTTTTCTGGGCCATTCACGCGGGTGTTCGTCGGGATTTCGAATCGTTGCGTGAATTTCGGGAAGTGGAACACGCGCGCTGTAAGCAAACAAAATGGACGGGCGATGCGGAAGTCGCCGTTTTCGGTCTTCTACACGCATTTGCCGTTCTTTTCGCTCGCGGCGTTCGTTTCGGCGTCGTCCTTGACCCGAAAGAAGACCCGCGACGGACGCGAGTTTTCTTCGTACGGTTTCCGCGTGTTCTCGACGCTTCTTTTCGCGCTTTCGGGATTTCTGACGGCGTTGCGCGTTTTCCACTTTGGCGATCCCGCCCACGCGGCACGCGCCTACAAAAAGCGGGCGGTTACGCTCGGAAGGAAGCAGTCGGCGCAGGGCGGGAGACCGCCGCGAGTTCGTTGATCACAACGGAGGCGAACGCGCCAAGCGTGCTTGCTGTTTTTACACTCGACAGGGCTCCTGTTGGAACCCGACATTCTGTTTTTGCTCCAGTGTTGATCACACAAGGGCCCTCCATTTGTTTTTTGACGGTAACACAAGCGCCTATTTTTGCTACTCTTGTTTTCCTCTTGCATTCGACGTCTTCTCTTCGATGATCGACGAGCAGCTCGTCATTTTTACGCCGCCGGGAAGCCGCCTTTCCCAAAAACGGAGATCAAAATTTCGTAAAAAAGACGGGGGTTTGTTGCGTTGAGCACGGCGGCGTCTTCCGCTTACGCAAGCGGGCGGTCGGACTTCCGCCTTCCGTCGATTAGCGAAATGAAAAGGCGGCCAAATCCGCCGATCGGCCGCCCGTTGAGGCGATTTGCCGGCCGTCCCGAGAAGCCGCAAGCCGCTCGGCGGCGGGCGGAAGCGAGCGGCGGGCAGCGGGTGGGCAAATCGCTCGGAGGCCCCGCCCCTCGTGCCGGCCGCGGGTCCATCGGTTCGATTGGCTTCCGCCTCCCCACTCCGCGTGTTGCCATTCTTCCGGCTTGTGGCCGACCTTTCGTCTCGCCTTCCGCTCGTGTACTTTTTATTCGATGGGAGCGTTCCTCCGTTCTCGTTCCACCTGCTCCCATTCGGGAAGCCCCCGAGTGTTCATTTCGGGCAGCCGTCGGGCTTCACGGGCGGATTAGGCGGCCGTTTACGAGTTCTCTTCGCGGTTATTTCGAGCCGCGAGCTCCAGCGGGATTCCCGGCCGGATTAGCGGGCGGCCAACAAGCGAGAATAAAAGGCGAGGGCCTCCGGTCACTTCTCTTCTGTTCGTAGGCGGCCGTAAATCGCGAGCGGATTGGAGGCCGGTGCTCCCCGGCACGCCCGTCGCGAGTGGCCGCGTACTTTGCTCACGCGCCGTGCATTTCCACACGTCCACCCGCCAACCAGACGGTCGATTTCAGAAGTCTTCGCCGTCTGCCCGCGTTCCGTCGACTTCCGAACAGACGCCCCCGTTCACAAGCAGCAGGATGGTCGCCTTTCGCTCGTGGCTCTCGCTGATCACGTGGATCGCGCTCGTGGACCAAACGGTCGGCCTGCTCGACTTCGGCGGCCGGAGAAACGAGAAGATGGTCCCCGTAAGTGCCTCCTGCCTTCTCCCCATTCACTCATCGTCGTTGATTGCAGAAAGACGCCTTCCCCACGCCCTCCTTCGACAAAGACGCCCCCTACTGCGCCCTCCGCTCCGAACCGTGCGGCTTCTACTCGTTCAGTCTGAGCGGAAACCAACCCTTCAAGTGGGTGAAGAGCTGGTGAGTTCCCCGCTTTCCTTTGGCCTGCTCATCGCTCTCCTGCAGGTGCCAGTGCTCGCCGGACGCCGAGTGCGTGTACGAGCGAACGGACATGCGGATGCGCGTCTTCCGGCAGGTGTGCGCGCCCGCCGCCACCCGCTCCAACGACTCAAAGGCCGAGCTGCGGCTAGCGCGCGAGGAGAACGACGGTGAGGAGCACTCGAAACACCACCACCACCATTCGAACGCCCTCCATCCCCACCGGCATCACGGCGAGGAACCCAAACCGCACCACAAACACGGCCGCATGCTGCGCGACGGCGACGAGAACATCAGCCAGTTCGTGACCACCGAAGACAAATGAGAACTCCCGCTTTGTTTACTCTCGTTCTTGTTTGTTTGTTGTTCTCCCGCCCTTTGATCTCGCTGAAATCACTTGCTCGCATCTCCTCGATTTTTTTTATTGTTGTTCGTAGCCAACATTCCTTCCGCTTTCAAGATTGGAGCCAATGATCACGCGAATAAACTTCCTTCCACTTACACAGCGGTAAAGCAACAGCAGATGAGCGGTTGCACGTGAACCGACAACAAAACGCTGTACTCGAATGAAAGTGGCCCGACTGTTACAGCTGCCATCTCTCCAGACACCTCTTCGCGAATTGACGTGAGCAAAGATACAGAACGCGAACAGGCGGTGAAATCGTGCAGCTGCGTAAACAAAAGCAAGCTCTTATGTAGAGAACGTTGAGGGAAACGATGAAACCTACATTTCGTGATATTTTTGGGCTTTTGTCATCAAATTCGGGTCGAAAACGGGCTCACTTTCGTTCATCCCAAAGACGGCCGCTGAAAACTACCATGCTCTCCGCGGAGGGACCAATTCTTCTGCAATTCCGCGCGTATAAAAGAAGACCTGCACGTCCTCCATTCACCACCCCACTTCGAAGCCAACGGAAATGTCCTGCAGAGCCTTTCTTTCCGTTTTCTCTCCTCTCGTTCGTCTTCCTTCAGATTTCGGCAGAGATCAACTCCTACGATTTCCGTTACATCTTTCTGAATGCGAGCATCGGGGCGCCCGGTACTCTCGACGACCCATCATCTCCGATCACTCGTCTCGTTGCAGAGCAAAAGGTCACGTTCATCGTGGACACGAGCGGCTTCTACTCCGTTTTGCGCGTGTATCCCGTCAAGCAAGGAGGCGCGTACAATCAGAAGTGGGTAGACGACGGCAACGACTTAAAGAAATGATTGCGCTTTCAGCGTCTCCTCCACGTTCCATCAAATGGGACCTGCTCACGGCCTTTTCAACGAGACGCTGGAATTCAAGGCGACCGATAACTTCAAGGCAGCACGCACTGTTTTCCTTATCTGAATGGATTGTTTAGATCGACGGAGTTGCCGTCCAGAACGGCCCGTTCGTCGTGTACAACGGCGGCCCGCATCCCACGTTCCCCGAGTTCGCCGGCCACTTGGGTTTGAGACGCCCGGCCGCCGGCGAAGATCCCTCGTTCGTGCAGCACGTCTTGAAGGAGATGGACGACAAGGTGCTGACGCCCGCTTTCGATGGGTACATCCATCCATCGCTCCTTTTTTCATCCACTTATAGCAGAGACGTCGATCACGACGAGAACACGCACGGAGCGGTCGCGTTGGGCAACCGAATGCCCGACCGCTGTGCGAACGATTGGATCCTGACGCCCGAGAGCACGAAAAGCGGCGCGCAATGGTCGTTGGACTTGGACAAGTGGGCACTCGTTTGATTCGAAGATTAAATGCGGTTTGCTTAGCTTCTCGTTCGGAGAGAACTCTCTCGCTGCGCCCGGCTACGTCTCCTTCAATCTCGAGATGCGGATGTTCCAGTTTCCCCAACGCTACTACGGCGACCTCATGACAGCCCTGAACGCGGACTGGATGTGGAACATCCCGTGCAACACGACCCTCGAGCTCGTGTTCACGCTCGCCGGCCGCGAGATCCGCATCCAGCCCGAAGACTACGTGCAGCGAGGGGTCGTGCAGGGCGAGAAGGTGTGTCGCCCGGCCTTCATGTTCAGCAACTACGACGAGCACGCGTTCTCCTTCTCGTACACCTTCCTCCACAAACGATGCGTCCTCTTCGACTACGCGAACAATCAAGTGGGCTACGCGACTCGACTCCTAAACGCCTAAACACTTCACTCGTGACTTGCAAATGGTCTTGTGAATGTGAGCATAAATGTTGAGCAACAATCGTTAAAGAAGTGGGCAACGATACGAATCGGTTTATTTAACCAAGAAATACTCTCGAAAGAAGCAAAAAGAACAAAACAAAAGACACTCGCCCGAATCCATCGGCTCCTTTCGTGGTCGACTCGAAAACGGGCGTCGTGCCCGCGTTTGGATTGAAGACGCCGCGAACCACCTGCTGGTAGCTGTTCGTGACGAAGACGTCGCCGTTCGCTCCAAAAGCGATCTCTTTGAAGTCGTTCAGCCCTTGGAAGGCGGGCAGCTGCAAGCAACACGAGGGATCAGAACCCCGAGTGGTCGGCGGTACCGTGAAGATCTCCTTCGTTATCAAATCGATTCCCTGGAAGTTGTAGTCGCGCACAACGTAGAGGAAGTAGTTCGCATTGAGAGCAAAGTGGATCAAATTCGAGGATTTTTTGGTGAAGTTCGTGAGTTGCGTCTCGACCTTTGTGGTCAAATCGAAGGAGAACAGCTGGACGGCACTCAAAGCGGCCATGTTTTGAGCGCGGAGTTGCTCGTAACACTTTCGGTCGTCCGCCGATTGCGGGCGGGAGGCGAAAAAGACTATCGATTGGCCGTCCGGAGCGAACCGGACGCCTCCCTCGAAGCCGAGGGTGTTCGTGAGCTGAACGAAAGAGTGGGCGATGAGTGAGAAGGCCGCCTACCCGCTGCGGATGGTCGATGTCGTCCAGGTCGGCGATGTAGAGGTCGTAGTCGCCGTCCCGATTGCTCGAGAAGACGACTCGCTTGAAGTCCGGCGAGACGGCGAGTTCTCCCTCGTAGTTCCCGTTGTTCGTCAGTCGCTGCTTGATCGTCCCCAGCGAGTTCAAGCGGTAGATCTCGTTAAAGGCGGGCAGATCGACGACCACCGAGTCCGCGCACGGATCGGAGGGCGAGAGGGCGCGGCCGGTCGACGAGTAGACGCAGCGAGAAGCCGTCTCGTGCTCCACGCACGTCTGAAACCAAGCGATCACTTGCACGGAATAGGAGGGAAGACTCACGGAGCTGTCGGTGATCGAGGAGATCGCCAGAACGTCCCCCTCACCGCCGGCCGCACTCAAGAAGGCGGCCGACGAGAAGAAGCGGTAGCCGGCGGACACGCGGCGCACAAAGCCCGCCGCGTCCGCCCGCAAGTCCACTTGGTAGATCTGCAGGACAGAGGCGATTCATTCCAAAGACAGGCGAGTCCACTTGCTTGTGAGGGCGAGCGGGCGGCGAACATGAGCCAATTGCCGTCCGCACTCACGCTCAACCCGAATGCTTCGTAGAAGTCCAATTTGTAGAGCTGAACGCTGTTCGAAATGTACGGCGAGGGCGGCTTGGCGGCCGGCCAGACATCGGCTAAAGCGGAACGTCTAGAGAGCTATGCACCAAGAACAAACCAGCAATCTCGGGATACTTTTGGTCTTCCTCGAAAGTGCCCATAAACAGCTCGAAGTCGCCAGTCGTTCCGATTTGAGCGGCAAACGTGACGAAAATCGTTCCGTTGAGCGCAATCACGTTCACGTCTCTCGCCCGATCGCGAATCAACACCTGCAAGCAAACAAACGATTGAAAATAGGGGATAACGGAGATGAACCTCCGAATTTCCGTCGTGAAGGTAGACGGCCGGCTTTCCGCTGTTCTTTTCGACTTTCGTGTAGAAGAAGCGGCCACTCGTGTCGGGCACGAACTTGGGATTCAAGAAGTAGAAGTTATCGTCGGAAAAGACGGGATTCGTGAGCGAAAAGCCGCCGTTGCTCAGATCGTCGAAAGACGTGCGGTAGATGGCCGTACCAGGCAAGGGCAAGACTCCTTCTCTGCAAGCAGTAAGGGTGATAAAAAAAGTGAAGTAGGCTTGCTTGGTGATCACTCGATCGGCTTCGGCCATCGGCAGTCCGTGGAAGAGAACGCTCTGATGGACGTCGTTCGGCAGCGAGTCGAAACCGTCCGCCCATCCCACCACTTGGGTTTTGCCCTGCAATCCGTTGTAATGCGAAGAAGAAATACCAACAGCTTGCCGATTTGCCCGCTCCATTGTCGTAGTCGAGAACGACGCCCCGCTTGCCCAGTCGAGTGCGGAGTAGCCGACCGCCCGGCAGCCGAAGCGGGACGTTCGTCCAGTGGCCGTCGGGCACGATGATGCCGAACGGCTCGCCGTTCCAATTGAACGACGTCGTCCACGCGTACTCGTGGCGCTCCTCGTGCGGAAGGCCGCCTTAAAAAGAAGGGTGAACGGTCATTAGCGCATTCTTACAAGCTGCTTTTGTTTTCGCATCCAGGTTGGTGTTCGAACAAACGGAGGGCTGGCAGAAGCCGTCGGTCGTGAAGGGCGCGATTGACGGCGCGTTCTTCAGAAGCTGCAAGAAGGAGGCGAATACTGCAAGTTTTTGTGCTCACTCACGTATTGCGAAGCAGTCGGAATCGACACTTCGAAAGCTAAAAGAAAAGAACGTCATGAGAGGACGGAGAAACGAAAACAACTCTTCTGGTCGTCAATCGCGGCCCCGAACTCCTCTCCGATGCCCGTGGAGACCAACGAGACGGGCTGGGCGGGCGTGCGCAGGTCGAGGCGGTAGACGTGCGTGCAGGACGACTCGTACGGGCCTCCCTTGGCCGTGAAGTAGACCGCCTTTCCATCGGGACTAAACGGATCAAAGTGAGCAAAAAAGACAACTTGTAAAGCAACCTGAATTTTGGGAGTGAGTGATCGCCTCCCGCACTTAACTGCCGCACGTTGAAGACCTTGGAGTCCGCATTGACGAACCAAAAGTGAAGGAAAAGAAGCAGAAGTGGAGACATTTGCGGGCATTGCCGGTCGTGAATTCGTTCGCTCTTTTTATTCCCCGCCGTTTTTCTTATCAAGCGAAAGGCTGGCGGGTGTCACTCCCCATCGCTCCTTTGGATCCGATCAGCGTGCACTTTTTGTGCAGACGAACGGGTGATTCACGGGCATTGCGTGAGCGAAGAGTCATAAACGTGAGACCAAAAACCTTCGATTGACGATGGGGAGTGTTTCCAATTCGTAGCCTAGAAGAAGCGAGCAGAAAGCTAATGACGGCCACTGATGAGCTGGCAGAAAACGTGTGTTAAGCTCATAAAAAATAAAAAAAATACAATCAAGCAACGGTAGTTCGCGCGTGATTCGTGCACTCGCTGGGACTCGTCTGCGAGCCACTGGGATTCACACTCGCTTTCGGACAAAAAAGGCGAGGGAGAATTTTTCGAAAGCGGGGAATCGTCAGAAGGACCACCAGCGGGTTGAGTATAGGCGTGAGTCCAATGCTGCACTTGATGAAGACTGGGCAAAGGTCGAAGCTGACGGAGATCATCGGCAAGAAGGCGGCCACTCCGATCGGCAGAAGGACGGAGAACACGGGCGTCAGGGCCTGCAATCCAAAGGGAAAGCGTTAAAAAGCGCTAAATGCAAGCCCACTTGAATGGTGAGTATGCGCGAGACCTGCTTTTGGATCCTCAACGAGTTGGGCGCGACTTCAAAGCTCGCGCTTCGCAGTTTGCGATGGATCCGCCAGCCCGAGTACGAAATAGTCCCGTAGGCAAAAAAGACGAGCAGTTGGATGTCCAGGAGCTCGGCGATCATCAACAGCGAGTGCTGCAAACCAAGCAATAATTCGCAAACAAGCTGACCGACCGTGTCGCCCGCCACGTACGGCGGGACGCGACGGTCAAAGAAGAACGCGCCTTTCTGGAGTTCCCGAACGACGTGGGGATCGTCTTGCTGATCGCAGACCCAGGGAATCATCAGGCAGTGGGCGCAGATCCACGTGAACAAAAAGAGGAAGAAGCCGGCGATCTGGGCGGGCGACAGGCGGGAGTCCCAACAAACGACGTTCAAGCGATAGACGAACTGGGTGCAGAGATTTGCTACAAGCGACCAAACGGCAATGCAATAGACGATTGCGCTTGCGAGCGCCCACTCGTGAGTGGCCGGCAGAAAAGGCGATTCCAGAACGAACAGGAACTGCGTCTTCCAAATCATCACCGACTGAAAGAACAAATTGACGAAAGGAACGAATGAACGCACCATTTGAGTGACAAAAGCGACCACCGAGTAGATCACATCGACCGCGCAGCCGAACAGCAGCATTCCGCGGTAGGAGCGCAATTGGTGCGGCATGTGCCGCACACACATGAAGACGACCATCGAATTCAGCCACAACGACCAGGCGGCGGCCACGAACTCGAAGCCATGACACCAACGTTGCCAGTCGACCATCGTGAGTGTCTAGCTAGCAAGCAAATCTACAGTTTGAAGAAAACGCACAGTTGAGGCAAACTCGCGGCTTCTTGGAAGGGCCAATAGTTGAAAACGCGGTTCTTTCACGTGGTCTGGCGGAAGACAATGCGATTACTTTCTTCTTTTTGCGCCTGCCCCTTAAGGTCCAGTGCTCATCGATCGGTTATTTTCTTTGACTGTTGCATTTGTTTTGGTGACTCTACGTTTGACCTTTTACTAAGCAACGTTTTATTCCTCCTAAGGAAACGCTCGGGTTCATCGGCTGGTTGCAATCGACTGAACGGCGGTCGTTTTTGAGCACGAAAAACAACAATCGTTAAGCATTTGAGCCAAATCTCCACGTAAAGCTTGAAAGTAGGATGGTGGTGAAAGTGCTAAAGAATGACGTCCAAGCGAGCAGAAAACTAATGATTGTGACGAGGTGTGGGATGTTCGCAAGATGAAAGAAACCGCTAGAGATCAAAAGGAACGGGAGAACGCTCGTGATCAGCGGGATGAACATCTGCAAACACAAAAAAGAATAAAGTGAAGAACAACAAGCATTTCACAACCTTTACCCACAGCGTCCAGGAGAACTGCTTCAGCAACAGGCGAGTCTTTTCCGAAAAGACGGCCTCGTCCCGCCGCATAGCCCGAATCGAGGCAACGCCGATGGCCAGAGCGAAAATGTAGGCCCCAATGGAAACAGCCGATTGCAGCAAGAACACGAAAGCCAACAGTTCAGAGTCGCTCTTCTTTACGAACAGAACATTCGTGAGCGGCTCTTGTCCGGGAAGCGCTCCATAATTAGACGCAAGGCGAGCATCCGTGAGGGTCGTTGTCAGAATGAGTAGGGTGCACACGGCAGGAAGAAACGAAAGTAAAGAGAGGAACCTTGATGAACGCACTGCTTCACAAAAGACCATCGGTACCACGTCTCGAGCGGCAGAAACATGACCGGCACTAGGGAAACGTTTGACCGAGCGGCAGCGGTTAGCTTCATGATCGTGAGCGGCGTCCAGGTGGCCGGTTCGTGAATCACGTCGATATAAACATCTTTTGCAGGACGCGCCGTCTGCAATTCGAAGATCGTCTAATAGATTCTGACCTGCTCTTACCCATTCGCAGAACTAATAGACGAAAATGACATAGAAGTCAACTGCAGTCGCAATCAAAAGGATGTGGCGGTAGGAGTTCATTCCGGTCGTTGTGTTCTTGAGGATCAACCACAGGAGAAGTACGACGGACAAAAACCGAGCAGAAAGGCCAACAAATTGGATGCGTGCAACGCGTCTCCGACCGCCGTCCGTTCATTCGCTGCGGAGATGGCGGCCAGCAGCGACATCGGGCTTTCTTTGAAACCAGTAAGTTTTCTTCGGTAAGGTCCAAACTCTCGGCATTGAAGGCGGGCTTCAACACGAGTTCGGTGTTTGTAAGTACATCCAGACTTTTATAACGTTGTTTACCGCAAGTACGTTCCCGAAGGTGTTAGCGTCATTCGATTACATTCAATCACCGAGCGATCATTTCGGTCTTGACATTGGCGTGGCATTCGGGGGGCCCTTTAATGAGATTGCTCGGGCTTAACGAGTACACCCACCGATTAAGTCGGATCTTTGGAATGTAAAGCCTACGTTCATCGTCTTGACGAGATCTCCGGCTGCCCTCCGTGAATTCCGAGAAACACGCCGCCGTTTCTCAACGGGAATCACTTTAAGGCGAAACGAACGGAAGTTGGCGCCGCTAATCAAATCAACCACTAGATGAAGTCTGGTGTATGTGGGAATCGCGCTTGCTTTTTTCCATTCCACGAACAGAAAGCCGTGTGCACTCGCCTTAAACAGAAGAAACTTCGTGTTTCTTCAAAGACGACCGTTTTCTTCCGAACGGCGAGTGGTGGGTGGGCGCGTTCTCCGTACTCCGCGTTAAGGGCAGACGTTCTCGATCGAAGATCGGCGAATCGAATCGACCGCCCGCGTTCGAACTTCTTTATAAGCAGCGGAGGGGGGAAGGGCAGCAGTTCTTACCGCGGTCTTTTATCAAGTGCTTGCTTCTCGAACGATGCCCACCCTCCTCGAAAGCACGCTGTCCCACGTGTTGGCGTTCATGGACTACAACCCGCTCGGATCGTGAGTGTTCTTCTTTCTGCTCCCAACTCTCATCTTTTCTGTTCAGAAAAGCGAAGGCGTCCGCTCAACCGATCGGCCGACCTCAACACCGCAAGCTCTCCTTCTGGGCGCACAAGAAGACCTCCGACTCTTACGGCCGCCACTCCAGCCATTTGCACGCGGCTTAACACGACCGTTTTTGTGCCGACGTCCCACAAGGCTGACCTTCGTTGATCTCATTTTGTGCCTTTTCACCAGTGTCTTTGTGTAAAATTATGATCACAAGAAGCGTCGTGCACACGTCATCTCGCGTCATTCACGAGGGGCACTGGTCGGAGACCAAGTCATTTGTCGTTGGCTTTGCTCGATCACTCGTCAAGAGCCATGAGCAATAACTCGGGGCGTGAATCTCGCTGATTGCTGCTCACCTTTGCTCATTTTTGTCGGAGTTCACTTCCCGATGACGAGTGAGGGCGAATGGAGGGGTGTGGCGGCAGACGGCTATTCCCGCTTGCGTTGCAGTGATAAAAGCAGACCCCTTTGTGTCTTTCGAGAAGTCTGGAGCTATGCTATACAGGGCGTTCATTCTGCTGCTCCTTTTGGGCACAGCGGAAACCGCGAAGGTCGTGCGCTGGACATTCTTCGGCGGGGATACCCTGAAGCCTTACTTCCTGATTACCGTGGGGACTCCAGGTAAGCACACAATCGAGTGTTCTCTCGTATGTATGCTCTTTAGGACAACTAGAAGGCGTCGTGCTCATGAAGGGAACGTCGGCAGTGAATCTGATCCTCACAAACGATGCGGTCATGTTCGATCCCAAGTGCGTAGTCGACAAGTGAGGTCTCGTCATTCCTCTTTCGTTTCAGGAAGTCAACCACCTTCCGCAAGATCGATGATATCACGAACCCGGACGGCATTCGCGGCACGGACACAATCAGCGTAGTCGCTCGCGAATTTCTTTGATTTCACTCGCTTGTGTTCAGATCGAAGCAGGAGAAGTGACGGCCGACATCACGATCGACGTGATGGACGTCCACTACTACCTGAGCGACTGGGGGATCGGCGCCTTCGAACTCGACCGTCCGGCCGACCGCTCGCAGGCTTCCTTCCTCGAAACGATCCTCAACAAACTGGACACGAAAGAGGCGGTCTTCAGCAACGATCGGTGGGCACACGCCACCTTGGCTGATTGCTTGTGGGGTGTTTAGCGCGTGTTTCTTCACCGAGGCGCCCTTCTTCATGGGCGAGTTCACGCTGGGCGGCCGGGCGGCTGATCGCTGCGGCACCGACTGGACGCTCGTGGCCGACGGCGACACGACCGGAAAGCACCAATGGTCCTTTCCGATCGACAAGTTCCGCCCTTCCTCTTCTTCTTGCCCGTTCATTCGGCGGCTTTAGGTTCGCGATCGGGGCGAGCGTGTCGAACAAGCCGGGCATCGCGGGCTTCCAGCTCGTGCCCGCGTTCATGGTCGTCCCGCAGCGATTCCGCGCCGCCATCCTGCAGCAGCTGAACGCGAACGACGAGAAGAACGTTCCGTGCACGACATCGGAGGTCTTCGTCTTCACAATCGGCGGAAGGGAAGTGCGCATCCCGCCCGAAGACTACCTGCAGGAGGCGGACGGGATCTGCGCCTTGCGGGTGACTTTCGGGGCGGACAGCTCGTTCTTCTCGCTCCTGCCCTCCATCTTCAAAGACCACTGCATCCTGCTGGATTACGGGCAGCAGAAGATGGGCCTCGCTTCTCGGCTGGACGAACACGTGCCCACGAACTGCACGGCCGGCAACCCGACGACTCCACCGCCCACGACGCCGAAAGGAAGTGCGCAGTGGGGACCTGCGATGATCATTTCATTCGTTCTGCTTCTTGTTCTCCGCTTCTTCTAACCGCTTTTTCGCTTGGTTGAGAGAAGAAATGACGAGCAATTGCAACCGAAAAGCAAACAGACGTGAGGTCAGAGTGGGATCGAGAGCGATGAGTCACCAGCCGAAAAAAGCGAGTGAGCGTTGCAGAGTCCAAAAGTACGCGATCGCCAAGAAAAAGCTTCGATTAAGTGCAGTCGATGCTTCACGTGCGGATCCGTTCTACACCAGAAAGCACCCGCCGGTTCAAATGTACACTCGACGGGGGCATGTAGTTTGTGGGGAACGCTGCACTCGGCGAGTAGAGGGCGGTCGCTTTCCGTTTGCGTTCGCTTCTTTTTAACGAGCGGTTGGGTGATCGAAAGGATTCGTTTCTCTTGCAGCCGCGATGTCGCTAGCTGTGGACTTGCTGGGCAAGCGTGAGGAATTGAGCGTCGAGAATGCGAAGTACGCGTTCGCTCTGGAAGAGGGCGGCCGGGTGTTGCGCGAAGTGCACGCGATGTTCAACTCGACGGAGTTGGAGCGGAAAGAGGGCTGGAAGAAGGAGGCCGAGAAGGACGGGAATGTCGTGTACTCGCGGGATGGAGAGAACGGGAAGATTTTCTACATGAAGGCTAGTTCTTTCACTTGATTCATTAGTGATCTTGTTTGATTGCAGTTCACGATCCCGATGGCGGTCGACGACTACGTGGACGAAGAGTGGAATTGGGTGAGTTCTCCTTCCGCTTGCCGCCTTCACTCCTCCGGTAGCTGCACGAAGCGCACCTCTGGAACGAGACGATGAAGAGCGGGCGCGTGGTCGTCCGGCTGACGGACAACGCGGACATCGTTTACGTGAGTCCTCCCTTCCTCATCCAATCCGCTCCTCTTCTGCAGATCGTGAACAAGGGGATGGCGATGATCTCCGGCCGTGACATGGTCCAAGTGCGCGTCAAACAACAGCTCGACGACTTCCTCTACGTCGGCGGCCGGTCGGTCGAGCTGCCCGAACTGCCCGAGCAGGAGGGCCTCGTGCGGGCGACCGTCCATTTGGCGGGGATCCGCTGCCGCCCGCACCCCACGGACGCCGGCCAGTCGGAGGCCGAACTCGTCTTCTGCGCGGACATGGGCGGCTACTTGCCGATGGGAGTCTTGAACAAGGTCCGTGGATTCAACTGTCCTTTTTTATCGCCCGTTCAGTTCATGGGAACGATGATGCTGAAGTCGGTCGAACTGCACAAGAAGCGGGCGGAACACCGCGCTCAACGCTCATCTTCTCGAGTGTGATTCCAATACCTCTTGTTTGTCCGTTGTCACGAGCGATTCAATAAACCAGACTGAATAAACGAACCAACGAAAACACGGCGTTATCGACCAGCGAGAAAAAAGTGCGACCTCCGAGCGGTCGAGCGAGCAAGCGAGCGGCAGGAACCCGCTGCACAGACTACAAGTGTACACTCGCCGCTTCTCTCGCAGAGTCCAAGTGTACCACAAAATACACGAAAGGCAGACGGATTTCCGCTCTCTTCGGTCGACAGAGAGCGTCCGCGTTCCTCTTTGCTCCTTGGGCATTTCCGCTTCTCTCGATTTAAACAAACGCGCTGTTCCGGGTTCTCGTGGCGGAAATGAAAGCGAGCGCCCTTTTGTTGCTCTTTGTCGTTCTTTCGTCCCAATGGAGGGCCGACGGGCTGAAGTTTCTCGTGTACAACCCGCGCATGAACTGCAAATCGCACACCACGTTCATGGGAAAGCTGGCAGACACGCTGGCGGCTGCTGGCCACTTAGTGGTGAGTTCTGGTGGTTTATTCTCTGCTAGTCTGTTGTTTGAGGTCTCCTACCAACCGATCTACACGAACGATTTCAACGCGACGGGCGTTCGGTTGGCCCGAACGGTCGAGTGGCGGCCGTCCTTCGCGCCCCCCTTCACCGCCGCCTTCATGCAGGAGACGATGTGGAGTGGGATGTCCTGGAGCGGGGCTCTTTCGATGGCCAAGTCGGTGAGCTCTCCTAATCTTTTTAGTTAGCCATTCACTCGCATTCGTTTCTGTTTCAGTTCGCGTCCTTGTGGCCCAATCTGGTCAAATGCTGTGAAGGTGCGGGCAGAAACGAGTGAGAGAGCTATCGTTTGCTTTAGAGCAGCTGAGCGACGAGACGATGATGCAGCAGCTGGAGGACGAGCACTTCGATTTGGCGCTCATGGAGATCGTCGAGCCGTGCATCTTTGGAATTTTGGAGAGGATTCGAGTGAAGGTGGGCTTTTCCGCTCATTTGGATGACCTCTGCTCGTTGCAGAAGTTCATCCTCGTTTCTTCGTTCCCGCTCCCAATCGCCGTCTCCGAGTGGTTCGGACTGCCGGCCGCCTCGAGTTTCGTGCCCGGTTCGTCCACTCTATTCTGTCCGTCATCCTCTTTCTTGTGTTCAGCCTCGATTGCCCCGTACGTCGAGCAGATGTCTTTTGCGGAACGAACGGCCAACTGGCTGATGGGCAAGGGAATGGGCCTCCTGCTCGGCTCGTTCGCTTCTTTCGTGCAGCCGGTCATTCGGGCGAAAGTGAACTCGAGCTTCGACTTCCACGTTCGTTTGAGTAACTTCTTTTGTCGTTCACCATTAGTGGATTTCAGGAACGGTTGGCCGAAGCTTCATACGTCTTCGTGAATCAAGACGAGTTCCTCGACCACCCGCGGCCGCTCTCCGCGAAGATCGTCCACATCGGCGGCGTCGGGATCTCCCGCGAGCACGTAAAGCCGCTTCCTTTGGTTCGTCCTCTTGCCATTGTGCGGCTCAATTGTTTGCTTTAGGAGCTGGAAAAGCGGATGTCCGAAGCGGAACGGGGCGTCGTGTACGTGAGTTTCGGGACGATGGCGCCCGCCTCCGCCATGCGCGACGAGACGAAGCGGGAGTTCCTGGAGCTCTTCGCCCGCTTCTCGGACGTCCTCTTCCTCATGAAATACGAGAAGAAAGACGACCAATTTGGGGAGGGAGTGCCGAACCTCCTGACCGACGAGTACTTCCCGCAGCAGGATGTTTTGGGTGGGCGGTCAATCCTCCGCTTCTCATTCGCTCTTTCCAGCCCACTCCCGCACGCTCGCCTTCATCTCGCACGGGGGCATGTCTTCGGTGAACGAGGCGGCGGTCTTCGGCGTTCCGCTGCTCGTGAACCCGCTGCAGGGCGACCAAATGCGCAACGCTCGGCTGGTCGAACGGAAGGGACTCGGCGTTCAGTTGGGCAAGGCGGAGATGACCGTCGACCGACTCGCCGCGGAACTCCGCCGGCTGCTCGAAACGCCCGACTTTCGCCGCAACGCCCAACGGATGGCGGCGATCTTGGCCGCGAAACCGATGAGCGCCGACCAGAAGGTCGTGAAATTCGCCGAGTTTGCCGCCAAGTTCGACGTCCACGAACATTTGGACTTTTACGGGCGGCATCTGAACACTATTCAATACCACTCGCTGGACGTCTTCGCGTTCTTCCTCCTCGTTTCGGTGTTCCTCTCGTATTCCACCTACCGCCTGCTAAAATTCGCGATTGTTCGCTGTTGCTTGAACCGACCGAAACACGCGAAAGTGGAGTAATCCCGGATTGTTTACAATAATTTATGGTTTGATTAACAGCGGGGTAGAATAAATTAGTCTAAACGGTGGAAGCAGGACGAATGAACGGCCTGTCCACTCGCTCACTTGCGGACGTGACGACGGGCGCGGGTGTTCTGCAGGGAGGCCACGTACCGCTGCCATTGGGTGTCGACGGAGGCGCCGGTGACGGTCGTCCACGTGCTGGCCGTGTAGGCGCCCTTGCAGAGGGCGGCGTCCAGCTTCTTGACGGCGCCCGGCTTCTGCTGCTCCAGCCACGCGAGGAACTTGCCGGTCACCCCGTAGCCGGGCGTGTAGTCCTCGCCGGGGCCGGGCTTCGATAGGGTTTTTCCGGCAAATTCGATTGTTGACTGACGCGAGCGCAAGAGCACAACGGCGTCACAACGTTTCTCTCGATTGCATTCACTCTGCGCTGATTTGATAACCAAACACGCAGGCTAACAAATCGCAGAAGTGCTCGTTGCTCGCCGAGGAGCCGAAAATGGAGGCTAACGAGCGAAGGGATCCACGCCCGCCTAGTTGGTTGCCCGCTCGCTTTCCGCCACTTATCGTGCGCACCAATCGGTTTGTTCCGTGTGCGAGCAGACTAGAACGGAGCGAGGACGGGCCTCACTAGCGTTTATGTTTGTGTTTGCTTGGGTCGAAGGGAACGAAAGGTGCTCGGCCGCTTCAACGAACACAAGCTTTGACCACTTCCGAATCGATTGTTTGAAGTTTTCGCTGGATTTTTTGATCAGTGGGTGGCCTACATTTGCGGCTGTCCAAACAACGCGACAAGGCGAGCAGAATCGACGACTCTCCGCCGATCATCAAACCGCTTTCCGCTCGCCGACCACGCGCCGCGCTCGCTTTCTTCCGGCTTAAATCGTTTGTTTGCTCGCGTGGACGACGTGAAGTGAGCGAAAGAGCGGGCAGTGTAGACGACTAGCCGGGCAACGTGGAACACCCCTTGCTGCCGCTCTAATCGCTGGTTTAAGAGAAAGCGTGCCACTCGCCCGCATTCCATCGACTCGTTTTCAGCTCCGATGTTCTGCGAGGTTTGCGGCGCAAAGGGAGCTGCAAAGCACTTCAACGGCATCTGCTGCGAGTAGGTTCAATCCTCTCCTTTTTTCATTCAGTCTTGTTTGCAGCCGCTGTCGGCCGTTCTTTAGGCGCGTCGTGCGTTTGAACCTCCGGTTCTCGTGCGCGAACGGCGGCCGCTGCGAGGTCACGCCGGACGGGCGGAAGAGCTGCCGGGCGTGCCGCTTCCAGCGATGCCTCGCGATAGGAATGGATCCGCGACGTTTGTTCTTCTTTTTACTGTTGCATACGAATCAACCCATCTGTTTGTTCAGTGGTGCACTCGCCGCGCAATCGGGACGCCGACTACCAAAAAAAGCGGCCGGTCGATCTCCCCGCTGCATCTCCGGACTCCTCCTCGCTGATTGATTGTTCTTTCGTGAGTTCCCACGTGTTCATTCTGCCGTTTGAACGGAGCGTTCAGTTTGAGAAGTTCGAGGGACCGTTGGGCTTCCGGTCGCCCGTCTCCGCCGCTCCGCTGACGGCCGACCTGCCCGCCGTCCTCCGCTTCTTCCGCGACGCCGACCGCTTCGTGAACACCTTTGAAGAAGCCGGCAGTTCGCAGTGGACGCTCGAGATCAGCGTGGACGAGGCCTTCTTGCGCGCCCCGCGCCGTCTCTCCACTCGCACGAAAGTGAGCACCCAAAACTGCCCACCCAATCCTTTCTTTTAGATCGCGTGGGCGCCGTTGAAAGTGATCGCTGCGGACATGTTTGTGCCCGTCTGGTGCAGGAACATCGTCCACTACACGGACCTCGTCTCGCACATTCCCGAACTCCGGCTGTTGGACTCAAAGGACCAAGTGCTGCTGTTGGCCAAGCGGTGCATCCCCTCCCTTTGGCTGCTGCTCCTCCAACTGACTCTGCGGAGCACAAAGAAGAAGTGCATTCTGACCACCACGGGCGACTACTTCCCGCTTGAAGCCGAGGAGTTGGAACGATTCGAAGGAGAGGGGTGAGAGCAGCAAGAAACAAACGGCCTTTTACTGCTTGCTTTCAGCTTTGCCACCTACGCTTTGGAAATCGGAAGTCGCATCTACGACTGGCTGAAAGATCCGCTGGAAGAAGTGGACATGGACGAGGAGGAATTTCTCTTCCTCCGGCTGTTCGTCTTCTTCACCAGCGGTACGAGAGAACATCAAACAGTACTCAATCTCCTTTTCCAGTGCAAAAGCTAAGCGAAAATGGGCGAGAGGTCGTGCGGAATGCCCGCCTCCACTACCAGTCGCTCTTCATCTGTTTTCTCTGCACTCGAATGGAGCGACGAGTGGCGGTCGAGCGGATGGCCCAATTGTTAAGCCTCTTGCCCTTGCTTGAAGTGAGGAACATGGGAGTTTCTTTTTGCATCAACCCTTCTCTTCTAGCAAATCGCCGTGTTCCAGGACAATCGAATGATCTCCGCCCTGCTCTTCAACGTCGACCAGATTCGCGGCATTTTCACGCACGATTTTTATTTGGGGCCCAAGTGACGACTGACGAATGCAGATGACTTCCAAGAGATAAACGCTATTCGACCAAGCTCGTTTGGCCGCTTGAAGAGCGAACGGAAAATAGGCGCTAGCATCGAATGATCGCTGTTTGTTTCAAAAGAACTCGCCCGTTCGGTCGCCCCGACTACTCGCCGCTCGCTCGCTCGCTCGGCAGGTGCATAGAACACTCCGCTTCCCCCTCCTGCTCGCCGCTCGCCGGTTCTTTCGTTGCGAGCGGGCGGGCGGGCGGCTTGTTGTTGTTTTCGCGCTGTTTGCGAAAAGGAGGAGTGGGGGCTCGCTTGACGTGGCGTGTTTTCGCCGCTTCCACTCGCTTTTCAGGTCGAATTGACGGGCGAGTCTCGGTTGAGTGAGGTCGATCGAGTGGATGCGATTTCTGCGTTGTTCGTGCCCGTTCGAGTAATAATTTCCCTAGAAATAAACCCGTCCGTTTCAGTCACCAATCGAACCGAAAGAGATGAGCGCGCAGTCGGAATCGCTGAGCGGAAAGGTCGTTTTGGTCACGGGCGCGTCGCGGGGCATTGGCCGCGGCATCGCCCTTGAGCTGGGCGCCGCCGGGGCGATCGTCTACGTCACCGGACGCAAGGCGGAGCACAGCGAGAATGCAAACGTCCCGACGACCGGCAGTTTGGAGGACGTGGCCAAAGAAGTGAGTTCTCCGCGCTCTCCGTCCACCCCACTCGTTTGCAGGTGACCCAGCGGGGCGGACAGGGCCACTTCGTCTACTGCGATCACTCGGATCCCGCCGACATCAAGCGCCTCTTCGAGCGGATCGAACGCGAGCAGAACGGCCGCCTGGACGTGCTTGTGAACAACGCGTACGCCGGAGTGCACGTTCGTTTCCTCCCGCCTTCGTTCACTTCCGCTTTCTCGCTTTCAGTTCGTGTTCTCGCACATCGGGAAAAAGTTCTTCGAGTACGAGGAGGCGCCCGAAGTGGCCTTCGATTTGAGCAACGGGGCGGGACTCCGCGGCGCGTACATCGCCGCCTTCTACGCCGCCAAGCTGATGGTCCCGCGCAAGTCCGGAGTGATCGTGAACATCAGGCACACCCCTCCTTCCGATCTTCTGTCCACTTGCTTCTATTCAGCTCGAAGGGCGGCATCAACCACATGCTGGACGTCGCCTACGGACTCGGCAAGGTGGCCATCGACCGGATGAGCGCCGACATGGCCTACGAGCTGCATTCGGAGGGCGTGACCGTCATCTCGCTTTGGCCTGGTGCTGTGAACACGGAGATAATCGCCGGAGTGAACAAAACCTCCCAATCTGTACGTACTGCACCCCCTTCTTTCATTCCTCCTTCCTTTTCAGCCGAATGTGCGCAACATGTACCAATCGCTGTTCTTCGCGGGCAAATGCCTCCGCAAACTGCTTGCCGACCCGCAGCTGCACCTCCGCACCGGCCGCATCCTCACGACAAACGAACTGGGCGCCGAGTTCGGCGTGCAGGACGAGGACGGGACCACGCCGCGCGACTCGAAGATCGACGAGCACCTCGACTTCGTCCACACGCTCAACAAAGTCCGCTGCGAGCCCATCGACAAGACGGAGGCCCCCTAATCGTGAATTCACTTCTGCTTGTATTCCTTTGAAAAGCGCCGATAAATGATTCCTTCACTAACCATCAGTGTTTTATTTCGAAGTAACGAAGTCAGCAAAGCCAGCAAGTGTCCGAACCACACGGGAAACTCACGCAGCCGTTGCTTCTAGCCTTCACTTGGAATCTCGCTCGTTTATGACGAGAGAAGCAATAGCAGTCGTTTTGCTGGCACTGGCCGAGTAGCTCGTCCTTGGCGAAGCACAACTGCTGGCACTTCTGCGGATCACATGCGTCCACGGAGTTGACGATCAAGACGGCCAAAAAAAACCAAAGCAGAAGACGGTGCGGCATTTCGAAGACGACTGGAGAAGATTGAAGCAGAAACATTCCTGCTGCCGCGTTTCGTTTCTTCCGAGAAGAGATGCAAATGAACGAGCAGCATTCCCGGTCGTTCGTTTGCATCCGCACACAGCAGTCGTTCTCCACCAGATTCAAGCCGTGGATCGAGGAAGAAGGGCAGCAGAAAATGCACTCTCGTGAGTCACGTACGCGTCCTCAAACGGGTACGAAAGTGCATGCCTGGTCGTTGATCACCGCGGGCGTTCCACGAGGTCTTTGTGGAACGCCGGGCAGGTGGACCAACAGACGGCGGTCGGGAACTTCCGAGAACGGGGGCGTTCGTTCGGAAGAAAACGGAAGAATCACTCCGCCGAACAGCTGCGGGGACAAACCGGAGGGCGTTCGGGCGATCGCGATCTTCCGTCCCGTCCAAGGTGCCGCGTATAAAAAGAGCTTTTGATTCGGCTGTCTCATCATCCACTCGCTCCTCTCATTCTTCAACTACTTCCTCCTCGCTCTCTACAGAATGCGGCTGACCCTCCTGTTTGTCCTGCTCCTTGTGGTCGTCGGAGTCGGTGAGTGTCTTTGAGCGAGCACTCGCACACATTCATCTCTCTTTCCAGTGATGGCCCGCGGTAACCGCCGAGAGCGTGGCGGGCAGGGCGGCGGCATGGGCCGAGGAGGCGGCGGGATGGGCCGCGGACGAGGCGGCGGCGATCAGGAGGGCGGAATGGGCGGCGGGCGTCGCGGAGGTCGCGGCCAGCGAGGCGGCGGCGGCGGCGGCATGGGCCGAGGCGGTAAGTGCAACGATTACTCTTGGGCGCGGGATCCTCTGCAGGTTGTTCTTGTTTCGCCTGCACTCGCGAGTGTGCTGTTCTCTCGTGCAAACGACTGAAACAATCCACTATATTCTGCATTTACAGGTGGTGGTCGGGGACGCGGCGGAGAGGACGGCGACGAAGAAGGCGGCATGGGCGGCGGTCGGCAAGGCGGGCGGCAGGGTCGTGGAGGTCGCGGTGGCCGCGGCGGCCGTGGAGGATCGCGCGGCGGCGATCAAATGGGAGACGACGAGTGAACATATGTTTGCGTGATTTAACATGTTAACTTCTGTCTTGAATAAAAGCCGGCCGAGCTCATCAGACTGACACCTTCACTTCAATCAACGAACGATATTCCTTCATTCGGGGATGGCTGGTTCAACATTCAGACTTTTCAGCCGAGAACGATCGCGGAAGAAATGCCGATATCACTACAAGCCTTTCTTTTCGTAACGAATACCGTGATCGATCGAACCGGAAGATTCTCGAACTCGCGACCGCGCGCGGTCCCGAAGCGATTCGCGACCACGTGGCTCGCCGTTTCCGCCCGCCGCTCGCGGTCCGCATTTCTTTTCCGAGATTTGAGGCGGCGAGTCGGTGGATCAGCGAGCAGCCGAATGGAGGTTTCGCGCGAGGACGAGCTGCTGGAGGGCTTCGAGGCGGTGAATCGCGGAGAGGAGCGGGAGTTCGGGAAGCTCGTCGGCCTGCCGAACGAGCCGCCGTGTGGACAGCAAGTGGTTCGTTCTTCTCATCATGTTCCCTTCATCTCCTTCTTCTTGCAGCAAAAAACGCCAGTGCCGACCTTCGTGCAACAGGAGCCGCCACCCGTGTACGCGCAGCTGCAGCCGTCGGCGCCGTTCGACGGGGAGGGCGGACCGCCAGAATTCGTGCCGCCATCCGTCTGGCCGCCGCCCACCGCCGTCGTGTGGGACCTCGCGAACCCGAACGGGCCGGCGGGACGGCCGATCAGCCAGAGCGGCTACGCGTTCCTCATCCCGGCGGCCGGCTGCTTGAACCCCGCCGACCCGCACGGCCGGTCGCTCTGCTTCGTCCCGTCGCCGGCCGAGGCCCGCTTCGTGCAGCTCCTCCCCGCGCCGTCCGTCCAGCCCGCCCCGCAGCCGACGGACGAGAAGTTCGAGGTCACGATGAAAGTGAAGAACTACCTCAAACGACGCAAAGCGATCCGCCGGCGACAGAAGCGGGCGGGCGGTGAGTTCCCTCCTTCTCTTCCTCATCCCCTCGTCTTCTTGCAGTTCTTGACCTCGACGTGGACGTGACCGACAACATCGAGGAGGAGGAGCGCCAAAAGGAGGCGAAGAAGATGGAGGAGGCGGACGACCTGAAACGGGAGGAGCGCGAGCAGAAGAAGCGGGCCGCCGTCCTGAAGGCCGCCCGCACGTTTCGGGAACGCCGCATTGCTTTGGGTTCGTCTTCCTCAATGCTCTCCTCCGATCTCGCTGCAGACTTGTCGCAAAGCGAGGTCGTGCAGTCGGTGAACACGATCTTCGACTCGGACTTCTCGCAGACGACCCTCTCGCGCTACGAGAACGGGGCGCTCTCGCTAGAGCACGATGGACAAGGCGGGCGTCGTGTTCGGCCTGTGGATGAAGCGGCTGTTCGCCTCGCTGGCCGTCGACCAGAACATCCGCCGCATGAACAAGGAGGCGACCGTGAGTGGCCATCCTTTATTTTACTCTTCGCTTCTCGCTTGCAGGAACACCGAACGATGGAGGGGCAGTCGGAGTCGTCGGAGGAGGACGACGCGCAGGACGTGGAGCCGCTGACCGGCGAGAACGCGGCCGCCCAACTCGCCCGCTTGCGTCGCTGCAACACGCGCCGCCGGCTCGCCCCCGCCAGCTCGCCGTCTTGCGGCAGGAGTTCGACGGCAGTCCGGGCAACCGCGTGACGAGCAGCCGCGCCGAGGAGCTCGCCGCCGAGTTGGGAATGCGCCGCAAGGTGGGCGGAAAGCGAGCGCAAGTTCATTCCCCGCCCGTTTGCTTTTAGACGATCCTCACCTGGTTTGCGAACAAGCGCTTCAAGCGGTCGTTGCGCCAAAAGAAGGCCGAGCGGAAGGCGGCCGCCGAAGCGCCCCGGCCGGAAGCGAGCGCCCCGTCGCCGGAAGAGGCGCCCGACGCGTGTGCTTGAGGACTCGACGGAGCGAACGAGTCCATGATTCATCTTTTTAGTAGTTACTGGTTTTGTTTGTCGGTTGTTAGCGGTCAATAAACTAATTGTGGGGAGAAACGGGCGGCAGAAGGTGACAAACTGCAACAGGCTTCCTCTCACGACTGCGAGTTTCTCCTGCTTATCATCGATTTCTTGAGAAGCGGGTCGATAAAGGTCGTCATTGGGGAACGAAGGCGAAAGAAGCCGTTGATTGCTCGTGAACTGAACAATTCTTCTCTTGAGATGCGGTTCATTCTACTATTCCTCGCTCTCCTCTTCGTTCGTGCCTGCGCAAAGCCGTACGACGAAGCGGTGGCCAAACGGATGTTCGTCCTGTCGACCGCCGCCCTCTCGCCGCAGCCCGAGATTTGTTTGGGGAACCGCTTTTCGAATGCACAAGTGAGTTCATTCAAAGAAGGAGTGAGTGTTCGTTTGCTGCAGTTGGTCCAACGGTACGAAGTGGATTGCGACAGTTCGGGGCTGGACACGTGCTCCGGCTATTTGGCCCTGCTGAACGACGACAAAGTGATCGCTGTGGTCTTCAGGTGATCGTTTAGATGAGAACATGAGTGAAGTGAAGGGTTGCAGGGGATCGACGAGCGAACTCCAAGCGAAGATGCAGCAAGTGGACTCCGTGCTGAGCAAAGACGACTTCTTGGGGTTGGGCAAAGTGAATCGGTGAGCAGCGAGGCCGTCCACTCACCCCCTTTCTTCTGCAGCTACTACCGCCGAGCGTTCTGGACGCTGTGGAACGGCGGAATGGGCGATCAATTCACCCAGCTGACCAACCAGCATCTCGATTATGTCGTTTGGACGACCGGCCACTCGCTCGGGGCGGCTCTCTCGTCGCTGGCAGCCCTGAAGATCGTGAACGACGGGCGGTACAACGACTCCAATTCTCTGCACTACAACTTCGGGTCCGCTTCCTTCTTTTGCCCTCGGGTCATTCATTTACTTTTTTCTGCTGCAGACAGCCGCGTGTTGGAGATCAGACGTACGCGAACAGCCACAACAAACTCGTGAGAGAGGAGATCAAGCAAACACAAAGTAATTTCTCGCTGCAGATCCCCGACTTCTACCGCGTCACACACGCCCAGGACGAGGTCACCACTTGGCCGACCCTCAACCTCGGTTTCGTCCACCACGCGGGAGAAGTGTGCACACAAACATGCGCTCGATTCACTTTCCGTCGGTTCAGGTCTGGTACAACAACACGATGAAACGGGGCAGCAAGCACGTGTTCTGCCAAGGGGACAACGAAAAGGCGTGTCGGGGCCCGCGCACTTCAAAAATCGATCACCTCACGTATTTCAACGTCCAATTCAACGACTACGCCCTACAGGGATGCCAAACGGCCATCAATTGAACGCTTTATTGAAAGTAGAGGACGAACAAAAGGATTCCGGCGATCGCCGAGTGAACGTGCCGATGGGCCGTGTTGCAGTAATCTGAACACAAATCCAGTCAAAGAAAAAAATAGAAAGAAAGAGGTTACAGACCGTTGTTGCAGACACACGCCCGCGCCTTCTCGTCGTTCTGGACCGTGAAGCAACGGCCGGGCGCGAAGCTCGTCTGTCCGCAGCCCTGAAGGTTCTCTCAGCATCCCTTTCTCCTCTTCTGCTCGCAACTCACCCGCTCGACATCCCCGTTCTCGTAGACCTCCTTGTAACAAAAGTAGCCGTTGAAGCAGGTCCCGTTAACGTGTTCTTCCGACGGCTGTTTGCACGCAGGCATTGTGACGACGCCGGGCGGGATCTGCAGCTTCTGGCCGGCTTTCCTGTCCGAGCAGTAGTGGCAATTCAAGGTGGCATTCGTTAGAGCAAAAAAAGAGATCGAAAGTTCAACAAGAAGGAAAAAGCGCATAATTTCGCCTGGTAGCAATCAATCGGAAGGAAGTGGAGAAAACACCGCCCGAAAACTCGCTAAGTGCGCTTCTTTCTGCTACTGCTGATAAGCGAAACTCTTCTCGTCCTTCCTGCTTATTCCGCCTTGACCGAACAAACTCGTCGGTTATTCCCTTCACCTTCGAGGGATTATTCGAAGCGTTTAGATGTCGGTTTCTCTGCCAGGCTTTCATTTCTTGCTCCTCATTTTTGCAACGAAGATTTCGATGACGAAAATGCCGGCCGCTGCAGCCAATGCGCCCATCACGACGACGAGAAGACCGCAGTACGGGGTGATGTCTAAAAAAGACCCGCTTGATCAGAATGTTTGGAGTGAACAAACGAAGCGGCTGGTTGGCGGTCGGTTGGGCGCAATTCGTGTGCTTCTGGGCGTACGCCGAGTACCTGCCCACGATGTTGTCGATTTGAGTGCGCGTGAAGCGAAGTGCGCGTTTGATGGCGGCCGTCCACCGGCTGCCCCTCTGCAGGACGAAGAAGGCGGGCGCCACCGGAAAGTCGTCGCCCATCACCGTGAACTCGCAGTTGGGGCCGGTGGGGAAGAAATCAAGGTCGTTGATCTGCATCGTGATGCCCCGCTGGGTGCGCAAACTGCTGCCGAAGTTCCTTCGCGTTCTTCACTAGGAACATCGGATTCGATTGGAGGGCCGTCCGGAGTTGGAGGAACGGGAAGGTGTCGGCTTTGTTGAGCACTTCGTTCACGAATTCCGGCCGCAAAGTGACGCTAAACAATCCAAAGAATAAATGAAGGTGAAAAAGACGAACAATCGGTATTCTCCGCGTGCCAAATGTCTGACCACCGCCTCGACATCCAGCGACTCGGGGCCCGGCCGTCTGATGACCGCAAGGAGGACGAAGGACGAGTAAATGCCGAGGATCGCGTATTGCAGCAGGGAGAAGAGCATCAGCGAGAACTTGCCCGTTTTACATTTGAAGGGGAAAGGCATCGGTTGTTGTAAGAGAATGCGGAGAGTCTGCCATGCGCACTGCAACAAGCGACTAATTGGAAGTAGTGGACTACTCACGGTGCCGAGTCCCGACCGCTTTTCTCTGTTGAGCGAAACTTCTGCTCTACAGACCACCGCGCACGCCACGAATTGAGCGATCCACACGACTCCGATGGCCGCCCACACCCACACGTCGTACGTGTGAGTGTAACTCCACAGCTGGTCGAACTGCTGGACGGTCTTCCCACGTATGAAGCGAGTGTTTGCCTTCAATTGACTGATGTGGTTAAAAACATGAACGGACTTGCAAAGTAGACGCGTTCGCTGAAATCGAAAAGTTCCGCCTGTCGTTTGGTCTTCTGCCACGGGCGGGCGATCAGGTCCGCTTTGCCCTTCAGAAGTATCTTCTCGCCGTACGGGCCCTAAACAACTAATCCCAGATTGCGAGACGCCACCCACCACTTGGCTGTCCGCAATAGAGGCGGGAGCAACGAGCGCAACGATCGTCCAATCCAGATTGTTGGCGATTGCGTTCAAAATCTAAACAGTCACCCGTTTTGATGAAGGATGGAATGTGTTCACTTCGACGAGCATTCCGGGATATAAGCAGCGCGCAGAGACGTGCAGAGGAGGGTAGTGGGCGCAATCTTTGCTGAGCATAAACTCGCGACTTCGTGGGAAGAAGACTCGAATCGTTCCGTTCATAGGAGACTTCAACTAATGGCTGTAGAACGGCCAAATAGAAACAGACGGGCTTGTTCCTTTGCGCTTGCAATTCAATCCGCATCCGTCTGTATTTCCGTTGTGCAAGCAATGTTTGCTTTCGCAAGAACAAGGGCTTTATTCTCTGTTGCACCCGAAGGCATGCCGGTTTGACTGACCACCAACAGCAGAAAGACAGATCGATCACCACACATTCTCTTTAGTGCGTGACTCATGGCAACAAAAAACGTCAGAACCCCTTGCAACCGGCGGCGTGCACACTCACGTGTTTGCCCAGCGGGACGGGCTCTTCTCTTGCGAAAGAGGGTGAACCGCTCGCAGGGCTTTTTGCGGCGAGCACTCGCTTTTCCGCCGGCCGTTCGGCTAGATTGCGGGTTTCCACGCGCTTTCGAAGATTCTTAAATTTGAAATTCATTCGATGTATCAATTCGATTTCACTTTACCGTCGTTAAATTATTTTCGCTTAGAGAGGAGAATGTCCACGCTTCGTGTTGCGGACGGCGGTCGACCACGTGTCGCCCACAAACCGCGGCTTCTGCTCACGTTCTTCCACGCGAACGTCCACTGGCGGCGTCGCGACCTGCCGGCCTTTCGGGTGTTGTTGGTGAACCGTCGCTTTCTGGACTCCTTCTTCGACGACGCGGACGGCTCGGCCGTCAGCCTCCGTTTCAAGTTCTACGAATACACGAGGTTTGCCCGTTGAGACGACCTTCTTTTCATTCCTCTCGTTGGAGTGCGTACAAGGCGGTGGGCGGCAAGCAGATTGTCCTCTACTTCGAGAATCACCGGCCGTTCGTCCCGCTCCTCCGCATCGCCTCCATTCCGTCGATGAAACTGCTCGTCTGCTGCAGGCCGATGGACCCCGAGCGTCTGCCAATCGAAGCGGGCATCTGCAACGTTCTCAGCGGTGAGCACAGCGGGGATCTCCTCCTCGTTCACTTCTTTCGTTCTGCAGACAACCCCCGTCTGCTCACAATCCACTTCCGCGTGGGCTCTTGGTACGACGAGGCGGAGAGGACGCTCCAGTTCTGGCTGCAGTCGCTGGAGAAGAAGATCGTTTCGGCGTCCCTCTTCGATTGGGCCTTCTGGAGACCGCCGGCCGGACGCGTGCTGGAGCGCTTGAGCCTCCACATGGACCCCCGCAAGCACAAAGAACTCGGTTCGTTGGACTGTCGGTCGATGATCCCTTGTGTTCGTTCAGAATTGTTCTCGGCGTTCGAGTTTCCTGCCCGGAAGCTCCGCATCGCCCTGCCGGCCAAGGAAGAGAACGGCGAGGACCCGAAGGCGGACACTTCGTTCGCTCTTACCGCCTCCGTCGACCACGTCTTGCCGTGAGAAATCTTCGAAGGGAATACAGCGGTTTATCTCTCGTCCTCGTGTTCAGGGTCACGTACCATCCCGCCCTGGAGGAGTTGACGTTGGTCTCCAACGTGCAGATCGTCGCGATCAGCCGGCTGGCCGAAACTCTCGACCGCAACTTCACGTCTTTCCTCCGCCGTCTGCCGCTCGTCAACATCGCAATCCGACTGACCCTTCTGAACTACGCGCGCCTTGTGAAACACCCAATGGTTAGCGCGAGGAGTGAACCCCATTAATCTTTCGCTTTTTTAAGAAAATGAAGGACTTTGCCTCCATCTTGGCGCCGATAGTCGACGAGGCCAAGAAGTTCGTGGACGGAGTGGTCGACCAGCAATCTAACTTGAAGACGATCGAATTCAAGGCATCTCACGGGTTGATCGTGAGTTCCTCCTCTCGGCCTTCTTCTTACTTCGCCCGTCATTCCAGCGCTTCCAGTCGGATGCGGCGAAGAATGCGGAGCTCGTCGCCCACTTCTCCTCCGTTTTGCCCGAATGGACGTGGGCGTACGACGCGGAGAGGCGGAAGTTCTCGGGCTCGACTGTCCATCGCGGCATTCTCTTCACGTTCAAACGGCGGCTTCTGTTGGGCTTTGACGACTGCGATGCTATGTACTGGTAGTCGCCTGTTCGGTTCGAATAAACGCAATCCTTCTGCGAGAAGAGTGGAGCGTTTATTTCCGGCAAGAATCAGCATCGATATGGCGACAAGACAAAGAACGCTCGTGTTCACTCAAGGCGGCGGACGGGTATGGGATGCATTCCCTGGTAGCGGCTCTTGAGGACGTTCTTCTGCGAGGCCACGTTCATCTTCTGGTGGAAGCCCTCCTCGCCCTCGATCTCCTCTCGACTGCGGTGGACGGCCATCAGGCTCATCATACGCAGAGAGTCCACGTTCCTGCAATCGAGTGCGAAGATTCAGAACGGGAAAAGAGGAACGAACCGAAGCATTAGGCGTTGGAATTTGTAGCGGAAATCAAACTGACGTCGGAGGTTCTTGTTCAACGTCTTTAAGTGGACGAGCAGAATCCCGTCCTCTTCGCCGCTCTCCGAGTTGACCAGCGGGAAGAGGTGCTCCACGTTCTCCGCATCGACCGTCATTTCTTCCCATCGTTTTCCCTTCAGGTCGCAGCGGAAAAGGAGGGAGTCCTTCGGCGAGTGCTCCTTGGGGTCCACCTTAGCGTAGAGCGTGTTCGCCGTCTAAAAGCACTTGTCGATGACGAACTGCAAGAACGAGATTAAAGACGAAAAGAGGCATCGTGGACTTGCGTTCGATTGCATTGTGTCGACATCCAAGCTCTCTTGCGTCCACATCTTCTCGTTCATCCAGTACACGTGCAGGACATTCGGGTCTTCGCCCATCGCGTAGAAATTGCGGCCGCTTTCGCTCAAACAGCCGGCAAAACGGGCATTTTCGGGCAACTCCACTCTGTTGCTCTGCACGATCGCCCGGGGCTCGTCGACGTCCAGGTGGTAGAAGGCGGGATTGCCTCTGTTGCCCATCTTCGCCTGCTTCACGTCCACCTGCTGCCCGGTGATTGGCGAGAACACGAGCGTCCAACTGAGCGATCCGCCTGTGTGTGGTACGGCCATCCATTCGTAGCGATAGCCGTCGTCCGGGAAGCGCAGTCGGTGGAGTGCTTTATAGCACCCGAGAGCGCCTCGCACGCACCGTCGCCCACTCGTCAGGAAGAGGATCGTGTTCGGGTCGACGACCACGAAGTCCTCGAGGCTTCCTCCCCACTCGGCAGTCGGTTTCAGGACCCTGCAAACGAGCACCAACTCAAAAAAACAAAAGAACGGGGACGTACTTCTGCATGCTACAATAGAGGTCGACGATCAGCAGGCCTTGCCCGTACACAAAGCTGTACACGTAGCGGCCATCGGGCGAGCAGCGGATCAACCCTTTTAACTGAAAGGGCATGAATCAATTGAAAAAATAAATGATGGATAACGAACGTCTGGCGCTTTGTACACGAACGTATAAGCCAGTGAAATAATAAAGGTCCGCAAGAATCGTTGACAACCCCGAGTTCCCAATTTTTGCTCAGGCAGTTGACAAAAAATCACGCAAAGTGAAAAATCGTCACGATTTTGCACTTTGCGTCAAAAGTCGTCACGATTTCTCACATTCTGTGCAAAATCGTCACGATTTCTTACATTCTGTGCAAATTCGTCACGATTTTTCACTCCGCGTCAAAATTCGTCACGAATTTTCACTCTGCGTGATTTTCGTCGGAAATTTTGTCAATTGCGTAACTTTTGATCATCTCGGGGTTAAAGCGGCCAGTTTTAGGCGGTTAATAAGTAGTTTTGTTTTACTTGCTGTTTAAAAACTGGCTTAAATTAATTTTTCGACGCGTAAATTGCTAAAATATAACGTTTTTGTCGCGGAAATTTTGTGTTTTGGAACATAAACACCGTTCCAACGCCATTTTTTGCTTTTTGTGCGTCTAAATTTCGTCGAAATGTTGCTAATATTTTGCATAATGTCAAAAAATCACAATCTTTGTTCAATTTTTTGTTGTCAAAACACATTGAAACGCTAATTTACAAAAATCTGACATTGCGTGAAAATCAAAATCAAGCAGAGGAAAAATTCGTCACAAATTTTGACGCAACGTAAGAATTCGTGACGATTTTTGACGCAAAGTGAAAAATCGTGACGAATTTGCACAAAATGTAAGAAATCGTGACGAATTTGCACAGAATGTGAGAAATCGTGACGACTTTTGACGCAAAGTGAAAAATCGTGACGACTTTTGACGCAAAGTGAAAAATCGTGACGAATTTGCACAAAATGTAAGAAATCGTGACGAATTTGCACAGAATGTGAGAAATCGTGACGACTTTTGACGCAACGTAAGAATTCGTGACGATTTTTGACGCAAAGTGAAAAATCGTGACGAATTTGCACAAAATGTAAGAAATCGTGACGAATTTGCACAGAATGTGAGAAATCGTGACGACTTTTGACGCAACGTAAGAATTCGTGACGATTTTTGACGCAAAGTGAAAAATCGTGACGAATTTGCACAAAATGTAAGAAATCGTGACGAATTTGCACAGAATGTGAGAAATCGTGACGACTTTTGACGCAAAGTGAAAAATCGTGACGAATTTGCACAAAATGTAAGAAATCGTGACGAATTTGCACAAAATGTGAGAAATCGTGACGACTTTTGACGCAAAGTGAAAAATCGTGACGACTTTTGACGCAAAGTGAAAAATCGTCACGATTTTGCACAAAATGACATATTTTGTCAGAAATTTTGTCATCACCGCTTTAACTTGGGGGTTGTCAACGATTCTTGCAGACCTTTATTATTTCACTGGCTTGTATCCTCGCCTTTCTTTCGTTCGTGGTCCGCTGCTTCCGAAGGCTTCCGCTTCTTGAGAGGCGGGCGAGTGGGCCTTGGCCCGAGCTTCAGCGACCTCCGCCGCCTTCCGGACTTCGCGCCCTCCGGCATCGGAGCCGAAGGGAGCTGCTCGAAAGGCAAACGCTCGGCCGGCCCGTGCATTCCTTCTCCCTCTTCTCCGCCCAGCTCCCCATCGCTCAACGCGATCGTTCCTTCGCGCTTCGAACTCGGTCCGGAGTCCATGATTGCTGGTGAAGTAAACGTGTAAGCAAAAGAACAAAACAATTCGCGAGAAATTGGAACGGACAGCAAAAGAAAGCGATAAAAACGTCTTGATTGCCTTTTGCAACGCAAACAAACGTCCGGAAAAAGAATTCCAAGCGAAACCACTCGTCCAATGCGGCGAGGCGACGAACGCGCCGCTCGCCTTGTTTCGGAAAGCGAGAAAGAGACAAAGTGAGGGGTTTTAGCCGCTCAGCTGGCACGACTGAACTCTAAGCTTTTTTGCTCGCGTTGTTTAGCGCGTGCGGGGCGCGATGCTCGAAGGCAGCCGATCGGCGGCCCACACACACGATAGCAAGCGCCTGTCACAGCGGGAAGCGCGCCTGTCGCCGTCTTTTCCGTTCGCTTTCGAGTGCTCGCGGCAATCAATAAAGTTTTTGCGTCCTTGAAGGTGCGCGCCAGTAGGAGAGACAAAAGGCACTTATTCGTGCAGAAATCCCAGGCTACATTCACGACGGCTTTATTCGAAGTAAAAAGCAACCACAACAATTGGTCAATGCAACGAACAGCCGAGCAGGCGCTCCAGTTGGGCGACGGCCGCCTCGCTGTCCTCTCCGTTCTGCTGCAAACAAACAATGGGCAAATGACCGGAAGAAAGGGAGCGAGCTCACGTGAATGCCGACCATCCCCTCCCGCTCGGCGCCTTCGACGTTCAGGCGTGAGTCATCGACAAGGACGCACTCCGCCGGCCGGCAGCCGATCGCCCGAGCGGCCACCTGCAAACAATCCCCGATGAACTCTCTCTTCTTTCGTTCGAATGCACGTGGTAGGACTCCGGGTCGGACTTCCGCAGTCCAATCCTGCACGACTCGACGACCGCATCGAACAGCCGGAGGTCCTCGGGGATCATCGACCGCTTCCGCACCTCCGTCCAGAAGCCGTTGTTGCAGAAGAGGCCCACTTTAAAGCCGGCTTCTTTGAGCTTCCGCACTGCTCGCTCGATCGTCGGGTCCTGCAAGCGAGCGAGTGGAAGCCGGCAGGCAGGAACTCACAATCCCGTCGACGATCTCCTCCACTCGAGCCGTCTCCCAGTTCTCCACGTGCTTCTGCACACACCCACTTTCAGCTCCTCGACCGATTGGAGGACTCACGAGAGCGGGATGGGAGATGAGAGCGAGTTCAGACATTCGATTCAACGGGACTTTGCCCCGCTCGTAGTCGAACACCAGCTCCCGCAGTTGGTCGTCCTGCAGAACTGAAAGCGGGGAGGACTTCAGTCGTTTTCAATTTAATCCGAATGCTCACTCTGTCGAATCAAACCCAGCGAGATCTCATTGTTCGTGTACTTCAAGTACACGCCGAATAGATCAAAGAAGACCGCTTTGATCACCATCTCTCACAGCAACAATGAGCCGAACTGGCGAGCTGGGGAAGAAACCGAACGAGAAGTGGAAGGGCGTAAATTTCCGAAGGCTTGCAGAAGAAAGTGCAAGCTGTAAACAAGCGGAACGGAAGCGAACAGCAGAAAGACAAGAGAAGCGATTGATAACACGGGTGCAGGTGGGAGAAGTGGGAGTGAACTAATGTTGCACTTTACATCGAACCGAAGAACAGTCGGTTCTTTCAAGAAGGCGAAGGAGTGCCGTCCGGAGAGACGCGTTCGGTGGACGAAACCGGGTAGACGGGAATCGTCTTGCGGCAGCACGAGAAGAAGCCGGCCATCATTCGGGAGAGAGCCCGGCGGTAGGCACCGAACAGCAAGATTGTTGAAGCCGAGTTGATGAACGAACACCAGGGCAGAAGGAAGTTCGAAGCGATCCCAACGTAGGGAATGTCCGTTTTGTTAAAGTGACCGAGCAGTTGGGAGACGAACGGGAGAACGCTGGTGATCAGCGGGATGAACATCTTCAAGCAGAAAGAAGAGATGAGTAGCCGTAAATTTAACAACTTTAACGCCCAGCGTCCACGAGAATTGCTTGAGCAATACGCGGGTCTTCTTCGAAAAGGCGGCTTCTTCTCGTTGCATCGCCCGAATTGAGGCGACGCCGATGGCCAGCGCAAGGAGGTAGGCGCCGATGGAGATGGTCGACTGGAGGACGATGCTGACGGTTGAGAGCGGACCGCCGCTTCGCACCACCAGGATGTTCGTGATCGGTTCTCCATTCGGGCCGAGAATCCCGAAGTCGGCGAGCACGAACGAGTTGAGGAAGGCGGAGATCAACGGAAACGCCTGATCGAACTGCGAGATCACGAGGACGATCGCCACTCGCGTGTAGATTTGACGCACCTTCGGATGCACCCGACTGCAAACACGAGAAGGAAGAGGAAATAAGGGGAAAATACGAACTGCTTAGCGAGGTAGAACCTAAACCACATCTCCAACGGCAGGAAGACGCACCGGAAGACGGCCACCGCCCAGCGGTAGGCGGCGGCCACCCGCGCGACGTTAGGCGGGAACCAGCGGACGGGGCCGTAGTTCACTTGCAGGTACACGCCGTTAGCCAGACGAGTAGTCTGCAAACAATCATTCCATCCGTTCACAGCTCTCGGATGTTTACGCAGTTAGAGAAAAAGTAGACGAAGAGCACGTGGCTGTCCACAGCGGCCGCAATCAAGAGAACGTGGCGGTAGGGCAGCAGGGAGACGTCCGTCTTTCGAATGACCACACACACGAGCAGGAGGGTGGAAATGAAGCCGAAGAGCAGCGAGAGGGAATTCGAGATTACAAAAGCGTTCTCTAACGGCGTTCGCTCACTCGCTGCGGCGATCGCCGCCTCCACCGCTTTGGGGTCCATCAGAGAAGAGAACGAGAGGGATCTACAGCAACGAGCTAGTCTCGCCGTCACTGTAACAAAATTCCGTGAATGGCCTGTGAAAAGAGCTCGAGATTTGTCTCTTCCTCTGCGTTTTTTAGCCGTCCACTGACAATTTGTATTCGAGCTCGTTGTCTCGTTCGTCGTCTGTTGTCCACAAATTGTATTCAAGGCGATTCTTTCGAAGGCCGGCCGTTGAGTTCGACTTCCGCCTTGCTCACGGGCACTTGTGGAGTGGCCCACGCTCGACCAACAGAAAGCCCATTCGATACATTCCATTAGTTGGAAGCAGTGAACTGGGCGCTCGAATCACATCCACAGGTATTATCACCAACTGGAGATAATAAAAGAGAAACACGCAAGCAATCAATCTTTTGCTTGATCATTCACTCGCCGATCCCCAGCTAAAGAGCGAACTTGTCGCGATTCTTTTGAGTTGGCATTCTGCTTCAGCGAGGCGATCCGCTCGCTTTCGGCCGAAATTCATCGTTTTCCCCGCGAACTTCGATCACTTTCCCTTGGGATCATGGCCGCGGACGAGGAGCCCGTGATTCCGGTAGACTCGAGCACCCCGATGGAGGCGGACGGCCCTCCTGCGGCCGCCAAATCGAAGGAGAGCGAGCGGCGGCGGGCCAAAAAGGAGCGACGGCGCGCGCGGGCCGCCCTCCCGCTGGCCCAAATCCAGCGCTTCGAGTTCGCCGAGTCGAACCTCCGCTACACGGGCGACGCCGAGCGGATGCTCCAGCTCGTGCGGCGCGTTGTGGCCATGGGCTACGACTCGGTGGTCATCAACGTGGACGTCGGCGATCTCTCGGAAAGCTCGCAGTTCGCCGAAGCGGTGGCTGAAGAAGTGAGTTCCCCCCTTTCTTTCTGTGGAAATCCTCAGCTATTTGAATGCGGAAACTTCTGCTGTTCTTGGCACAACAAAAGAATTAACGAATCCCGTCGAAATCTCACTGTTCTCTGTCAATTTCCCTTCACTTGCATCATTTCCCGACCGATTTCAGCCGCCGTCCAAAAAGAAGAAGCAGAAGAACAAGAGCGCGCAGCACCTGCACGGGATCCCCGACCCTTTCCTGGTCGACGAGAGCAAACTGGACTTGAGCGCGATCGAGGCGGCCGGCAAGAAATTTCGCCAGTTCAGGCAAGTCCCTTCTTTCGACGATTATTCCCGCGTTCTCTCGCTTGCAGCCGGTTGACGGTGACCCTCACGGACAGCCCGTCGGTCTACAAACTGCAGCACCATCCGAAGCGGGAGCTCTACGACCTCGTGGCCGTCCGCTGTCTGGACGAGGCGATGCTCACGACGATGTCGCGCAAGGGCGATCTGTTCGATTTGATCACGCTGGACTGCAAGGTGCTGGACGGCCGCTTTCCGTGGATCCACAAGCAGAAGCTCATTCAACTCTGCATCGCCGAAGGCCTGATGTTCGAGCTGCCCTACGGAGAGGCCCTCTTCGATCAGCAAATGCGGCGACAAGTGGGTTCTTCTTTCTTCCATTTATTCCTTTCCCTTGCGATGCTTTCAGTTCCTGATCAACGGCCGCGCGTTGAGCACGATCGCGAACAAGGGTAAGGGCGTCGTGTTGAGTTCGGGGGCCGAGTCGACGGTCGCCCTTCGCGGGCCCTTCGACGCCGCCAACATGTGCACGCTGTTCGGGATGCAGCCGAAGGAGGGGAAGAAACTGCTCTCCGGTACGTCCCCTTCAGTTGCTATTATTCCACGGTTGTTCAGACAACTGCTGCAAACTCCTCCTTCGATCCCACACGCGCCGCACGATCAAGGGCGCCGTCCACGTGGCGCCGCTCGCCGACGCGCCCCTTCCGCCGCACACCGACCGCGAGGCCCAACTGGCCGCTCTGGCCGCCATCCCCGAGTTCCTCGAGCAAATGCAACCGAAGAAAGCGGCCGGCGAGGACGGCGGCGTGGTCAAAATGGAGGTCGTGGAGATCTCCTGACCGTTCGCCGCTTATCTCATCGGTTATCCTTTGATCCTTCTTATTGTTGGTTACTTTGTTGTTGTTGTGTTTGGAATAAACTTTGAATTGTTTGCTCACCGGTTCGACTTTTGATCGCTGTTGGTTTGCTCGCCATTGATTCGTTTTATTCACTTGCTGCCAGTCATCCCTTCTATCTGTAGCCGCGTATTGTAGGAATGGGGAGAACATCGAGAGCGCTGGACTCCCGCACTTACCAATGGCTGTGGAACTTGCGCAAGTTCTTTGGCTTGTCGCCCGGCCCCCGCCCGATCGTTTGGAGTGAGTTCGGTTCGACCTTTCCCGTTGATCTCGTCGATTTGCAGGAGAACCGCAGACTCCCCTCCGACCGCCCGCCTCCACCTGGCCGCAATTGAGCCCGCCGGCCGCTAAGAACCTGCGGGATTTCGAGCGGGAGTTGGCTGTGAGCATTTTTTTTCTTTCTTTGCACCTTCCTCTCGCTTGCAGGTTCTCCTTCGGATCTACCCGAACGTGCCCTCCGAATTGAACGAGCGGCAATGGCGAACCTTGGCCGAACTGCCCACCTGGAAAGAGCGATTCGACGGCTTGAAGTTCCTGCGGCATGTGGAGCGGAAGCGGGCGAACGAGGCCCGGAAGGCCAAAGAGCGGAGGCGAGAGCGGGAGGCCGCCGAAGTGGACGAAACGGTCGAATTGCGGGGCGAAATCATGAAAAACACGTTCCTCTATTGGGGCTTCGGCACTCCACGTTCGTCCCCCTTCTTCCATCAATGAAAGGGTGTGTTCAGAGAAATACGAGCGGCAGATGGAGACGATGCGCGCCGTCCAGTCGCTCGTCCTCCGCGACCGGCCCTCGCTGGTCGTCGACTGCCGCTTTCTGCCCCAACACACGCAGCGAGGGCGGAACCTCACCTTCTTGCAGCTGAATCATCTGATTTCGCTCAATCGAAAGCGAGCTCACCCGTGGCCGCTGTTCTTCGCGAATTTCGACACCCAACTGGAGATCATCAAGGAGGGATTGAGAAGGTGAACGAGTGGGAGTGGAACCGCTCACAACGCTTCCCTTGTTCGTTGTAGACACCTCCTCGTTCTGGATTCGGACTCCTACGCGGCCGACGTGTCCGCCGCCTCGTACGTGGACCATTTCGAGCGGGAGCGGCTGATCTACTTGAGCCCGCACGCGGACGAGCTGCTGACCACGGCGGACGTGCTGGACGAGCGGAACGTGTTCGTGATCGGCGGCATCGTCGACCGCGTGGCCGAACCCCAAATCCACCCGCACGCCTCGCGAGTGACCGCCGACGCCGACGGGATCCGCTGCCGCAAGCTGCCGGTCATGGAGAACATCGAGTGCGTTGAAATTGGAGTGTGCATTCCGTTGTTCATTCCATCGTTCAGTTGGAGAGCAGGCCGCCCGCTGTTGACTCTTGTGGCCGTCATGCAGATCGTCCAGGACGTCCACGACTCGCAGGGCGACTGGAAGGAAGCCATCCAACGGTCCGTCCATCGCTTTTGTCTTTTTGCATTCAGCTCGCTTCCAGGCGGATCCCTCGACGGAACACGATCACGATGGCGGAGAAGAATCCGGCGATGAAGAAGCTGAACGAAGACAAACGCGACTTCGACCGCGAGATCTTCCGAATCGTCCGCGAGAACGTCCGCTACGATTAGCCGTTGAAAACCATTAGGATTTTTTGTTGATTTGTTCGTTGTTCACTTCCCCTTCCTAATTAAATTCGTTAGTTGAACACGTCGAGGGATCCATAGCATTCAGCAAAAGTCACCTTCCAGCAAGCAAGCGAGAGAAAGCGGTCCGAGTGCAGGGCCATCGATTCGCCGCTCGGTTGTCCGACCGCGAAGGCGGGCGAGTAGCGCGTTCAAACGGGCGTCGCTTTGCGCGTGCCGCCGCCCGGCTTGGCGTCGTTTTCGGGGCGTCGTGTGGGTGGTCGGCGAAACGTTGAAAAGGCTAGACGTGTTCGACATTTTGTTTGATGCAGGCAATTTTGAGCGCCGTTGAATGGTGATCAAGGGAAGTTCAGAATCAGTCTGCTTTTCGAAAGCCCTCACTTTCCGCTCAGTTTGCCCGCGTTTTTTCCAAAAAAACTCGGACATTTCTGCCCCAATTGCAGCAAGGCTTTTGAATTTTGGTGTTTGCGTTGTCCAACAAAAAATTTAACTCGTGTTCACGTAAAACGCGCATTCGACTGTCGCTTTCCATCCATTTATCCAATTTCTACTTTCCAGCCGTCCGATCGTTCCGGCGATGGGCTCCGAGCTGAAGTACCGCGACGGGCTGAAGGCGGAGGTGGCGGACGTGAAGAAGGCGGAGTTCAAGCTGCCGCCCAAACTGGAGCAACTCTACGAGCAGTTCTGCGAAGTGGACACGGTTCGTCGTTCTTTCTTCCTTTCATTTCTTCCGTTCGTTCGTTCAGGTCGCCCAGAGGCGCTTCACGAAGGGCGCGTTCACGCTGGAGGACGTGCGGAAGAGCCGCGCGAAGGCCGAGAGGTTCGTTTTCCGCTCCAACACGTGTGATCACTCGTTTCGTTCGTTCAGCAACGTCCCGAAGATCACCGAGGAGACGATCGGCCGCATTCTCCATTTGTACCCCGCTTCGTTCGCGGTCAAGCTGGTCGAAGAAAAGTCCCTGCTGCCCGCCTCCAAGATGCAGTACGTGCTGAAGATCCGGGCGACGATCTCCAATGGTTCGTTCACCCCTCGTTCTTTCTATTCCATTTGTTCTTCCTTGCAGACCTAGACGGCTACTACGAGGAGCAGCCGTGTCTCCCGCTCTCGCCGAAGAAGGGGGAGCCGCGGCCGATGAGCGTGCCGGCCGGCCTCGTGTCGCCGGTGAAGGGTGCCCGCAAGCAGCCGAACCTCGACTACATCCCCAAGTCGCCGACCAAATCGCCCGTGAAGCCGCAGATGCGGTGAGTAGACGAGTGGAAGGAGGGAATGAACGAGGCGTTTAGGCCGGCCTGTGCCCCGGACCGCCTCTACTTCCAGCCGTGGCGGCGGGAGTGCCGGGCGTTGATATTCAAGTACAAGCTCTACGAATACCTGCGGGCCGAACACGCGAAATTCCTTCGAGAGCAAGGCAGTACGTCCTCTTCCACCCACTCACTTTCTTCATCCGTCGCTTGCAGTCGAGACGAACAACAACGAGGACGGGCGGCCGATCCGCTTCCATCGGGAGTTCGAAGCGGCCGCCATCGCGCCCGTCCCGTCGGCCCCGCTGCCCGCCCCGCCGAAGCCGCTGGCCCAGAAGTCGATGATGGACTACCTGAAGCCGGTCACCCCGTCCAAGCAGGTGACGCCGCCGCCCAAACCGTTGGGTCCGCGCGCTCAACTGCGGCAGTTGGCCGCCGCCACAAAGGCGCCGATCAAATCGCCGCCCGCCGCCGTCAAGCTGACGCCGCGTTCGCGCGAGAAGCTGCAGTTCGAGCGGGTTCGTCCACTCCGTCCTCTTCTGTCCATTAAAGAATGCTTTCAGTTGCTGCTGAAGCAGGAGAAGCGGGAGGCCGAAGAGGCGGCTCGTGATCCCGAGGCGGAGCGGCGGGCGGCGTTGCTGGAGAAGCTGCACACGCGCGTGCTGCCGCTGCTCTCCTCGCAGTACGGCGCGAAGCGGGTGTCCTGCGGAATGGCCGCCTTGTGCAAGACTCTCCAGAATTCCCTCTCCACCCTGCAAGAAGGTTTGTTTGCTTTCCATCGTTCTTTTGTTCATTCGTCGCTCGTTTGCAGCCGAGTTCAAGGAGATGGCCGCCCTGCTGACCGAAGTGACGCCCACCCACTTCTCCATCCGCCGCATGTTCGGCAAGGAGTACTTGCAGCTCTCGTCCGCCAACGCGGCCGCCTTCGACGAGATCCCGAAGCTCGTGGAGGCGGAGCTCACGGCCGTGCGGGCCAAGCTGGACGCCCTCAAGCCTTGAGCAACTTTCCCTCGATTTCTCCTCTTTTGTTCACACTCGCAAGTCGTTTAGGACCGTGCCAACCTTTTCTATTGCATTCACTCATTTCTCCTTTTACTCTTCGTTTCGACCACGCACTCACATTCATCCGCTTTATTCACGTCCTCTCAGTTTTGTGTCCCTCTCACGTTCAACTCGAATTCATAAGTGGTAAATAAACGACGACGACCTAAACGCGGCGGCAGATTGAGCGTGTGGATTGGAAGCGGTCCGCCTGCCCAACAAACGTGTCCATTTGCCGATCGAATCTCCGCTATGCTTCGGCTCGGGCTGGGCGTGTTTTTCGTTCTGACTCCCGTGCCCGCCCGCCCGCCTGCCGCTTCTTTCTCGGTCGTTGCGGTCATTTCGAAAAGCTTCGAGCGGACGGATGGGCGAGCGAGTTGTTTTTGCTCCGCTTTTCCGCAAGCCAGAGGAAGTGCTCGCCGATTGGTTCGCGTGTGACTTCTGCAGATGCTCTCGATTGTTTACTGGGTTTGCTGCTTATCCTAAGGAATAAATCTGTTTGAGGGGTACTCGAGGTGAATTCGCCCTCATCTGTCGTTTACTCGTTGGCTTATCTCCGAGCAGTTCGTCTGCAATGTTTGATCGCTAAACTTTAAAAGAAGCGATCAAACAACCCGAATTTCGCGATCACTTCCCGCCCCGCTGTTTGTTGTTTTCAGCTTCCGAGCGGCAGCGGAGAAAAAACGGGCGGCTGTCGTTCACATGTTTTCCGGCTGCTTCGGGTCCACTCGACGGGCGCTCGAGGGCGCGGTCATTGCTTCACAGGTAGAGGCGATGAGCGAGTAGACAGTCGTATTGCATCAAGATTCAACCAAAAGATCCGTGATTTACCCTCCTCTTCCTTCCCTTTCTTGCTGTTGACCACCAGCTTTCGTCATTCTTCGGCTTGTTTTCCCGCTCGCGAGTTCCGAAAGGCCGCCCGGGGCGCGTGCTCCCGCTTATTTTTGTCCAAGAACGAGCGGGCGGCGTGATGATGAGCAGAAGACGGACTCCCAGCGGGCAAACGGGCCGTGCGCGTTTCTTTTGCCTCACCGCCCTCGACTTCCGCGTTCTTTGTTGTTGTTTTGCACCCGCTGGCGACAGTCAGCCCTTTCTTTCCGTCTTTCGAATGCATGGAAGTTCTTTTGAAGACGTGAACGTGCCGTGCTTATGAACGTTAGAGACGACTATATTTCTTGGTCATTCAGATTCCAACCTCCCGCAGGATGTCCTTCTTGCGGCCGATCCTCTACGGCGCGTGGGCCTCCTCGTGCACGTGGCGCGTCCGCTGCGCCCTCCACTTCAAGGAGATCGAATTCGACGTGCAGCCCGTCAGCAAGAGTGATTTGGTTCGTCCCGCCTGCTGTTTGTTTCTTTTGACGTGTTCTTTTGTTTAGAAGACGGAAACCTACCGAGATTTGAACCCCGTCGGGCAAATCCCCCTCTTTCTTCACGGCCAGGCGGTGATCTCCGAATCGCTGGCCATCATCGACTTCCTGGAGGACGAGTGAGTGCAATCGATCGAATTCAATAAACGGATTGATTGCAGGTACCCGAACACTCCCAAATTGTACCCCACCGATGCATTCGACAGAGCGGAAGCACGATCGCTGGCCTTGAATGTGAGCATTTCGTTGCAGCCTGTTTAATTTTCGTCCACTCCTGCTTTCAGATCGTCTCCGGGATCCAACCCCTTGTCTCGAATCGAATGCTCGGCCGGCTGGCGAAGAACGGAGTGGACCACGAGAAGTGGGCGCGCGAATTCCTGCAGCAGTCCTTCTCCGCGTTGGAGGAGCGCCTGAAACGGACGTCTGGCCGGTACTCCTTTGGTGACGAGATCACGGCGGTCGACTGCTGTCTCCAACCGCAAGTCTTCAAGGCCGGCCAGTGAGTGAACCCTCCCATCGATCGATTGGATGCTCGTCCCGTTCAGCTTCATTAACCTCGAGGACTTTCCGACCATCCTGCGGATCGACGAGGCCCTCGGCCTGGTGCCCGCCTTCCAGCGAGCGCACCCCTTCGTGCAGCCGGACGCCCCGCAGGAGATCCGGGCGGTCGACGAGGTGAACCCGCTGCCCGCGGCCAGTGCGGGCTCGGCGGTCACCAACTGATCCACGGCTGCTCTCTAATTTATTTGCGAACAGACACCGGTGTTCTCCTTTTCTGTTTAGTCATGCACCGACCGACAGTTCCAGTCTCCTTCTATTTCTTTTTGATTGCTGCTAACCTCCCACAAATGGTTTATTTCTATCTACAGTGCATAAACAAGACGTGTACGTGAACGGACAACTGGTGCTCAACACGGGGATCGAATCGAAATAAAGGGGATGAATGGGAGGGCATTCGCTCCAATTATGTGTCGTGTTCGTGATGATGAACGAGAGAAAGTGGAATCGTGGAGGAGAACTCGATGTTTATTCGGGAAAAGAAGTCAGTCGAAAGAAAACCGAAGGAGAATCCCGAAATCAGTGTAAATGAACGGAAAGAAGCGAAATGGACAGGAGGCTCCGGCCGAAGATGTGGCTCAGTTGCGGTTCGTTTCGGCCACAATGTGGAGGATGTTCAGGAACAGATTGACCACATCCATGTAGATCATGATGCAGGCGATGATGTAGTCCTCCTCCGAGTGGTGGTGCATGACCATGTCGATGTCGAAGACCAGGTAGAGCGAGAACAGGGCGGCGCCGAAGAGGGACATCATGAAGTTGAACATCGAGGACATCAGAATGATCTGAACGGAAAGCAGAAGAAAAGAATGAGTGGACAAAAGGAGGACGCACCTGCAGCAGCGTTCCGACGACGAAGGCGATCGACAGCGAGGCCAACAGCGCGTAGCTCTTGCGCCAGTCCCGCTTCGACTGCATCGTGTAGAAGAAGAGGGAGCCCACGACGGCCACCGTCACGAACAGCGCCTGCAGGACGACCTCCGCGTCGTAGAACGTGACTGAACGGAGAGATCAATGAAATGAGTGGAAAAAAGGAAGAAACGAACCGATGGCGGCCACCGTGAGCGCCTGCATGATCGTCCAGCCGCCCAGCAGGAAGTAGTTCAGCGGCGCGTTGTGCGCGTGGACGAACATCGCGAAGAGGACGCCGATCGAGCCGATCAGGAACAGGAACACGATCCATGACCTGCAAGAGACGAGTGATTAGTGAAAGGATTGACTGAAGAATGAAGATCGATGTCTTTTGCCTGTGTTTTTTTGAATCTGCTTCCGTGTTGTTTGCAAGCGGTGTGATGTCTGCAGTTAATTAATTCTTCGACCACCTGCCGCCCGACCGCCCAGTTTGCCGCCCTGCTTGTTCCTTCCATTCGGGCAAACTTTCGGCTTCGCACCGCAATCCGTCGGTCATTTGTCGTCGGAAACAAGTTGGCGCCGTCGTCGTCCGGCTGCTCTTCTGCTTTTCGCACGACCGTTGGTCGCCGCCACTCGGCGCCCGTTTGCACGTCGACCGCCGAGTGGCAAATTGGCCGCCGCCGTTCGATTCGCCCGCTTGGTGGTCGAACGTTGGGGGCAATTGGGCTAACGGCACTTGGCGTGCCTGTTCGAAACGCCGGCAGCCATTTTGCGTTGATTGTTGTTGCTTCTTGCGTAGACGATTTCTTTTACTCAATGCTTCCAGCCTTCACTGCTTCTTTTGCAAGATCATCGGCCCACATCATCCTGTCGTTTCAATTCCGTCCCACTTATTGGAGTTTGGCCTCGCGCCTTGACGCCAACCAGGTTGCAGAAGTCGCCGGATTGTGGCCACAAATCGGCAACGTACGTGCGGAAGGCAAAAAAGCGCGCGGCGGAAATGTTGGGATCAGAATACAATACCCGATTGGATCACTTGCTGCAGCCTTCTGCTTCGATTTATGCATCTGCGACGTGCTTCGAAATGCGCGGCAAAGATCTTGAGCAAAAGCCGAAGAAATGCCATCACTCGTGATGCTACCGTTTCGAGCCCACTTCTCCGAACTGCCGGCGAGTAATTGGCCCAAAGCACGCAAGCGTGAACGGCCACTCGCAATTGTTTTGACGGACCTCCGGCCTCTAATGCGGCCGTTCTCCCCTCCTCCCGGCTGTTGGTCCGCATCACTCGAGCATTTCGAATGCATTGGGACTCACTCGCCGTCACTCAAAACAATACAACGAAAGAAGCATTCAGCTAGACGTCTGCCGAATAGAACACGTGAAGGAAAAAGTGATGTCCATCAAACAGATGTCTTTCGAGTGCGAGTCGAAGTGTCTGGTGTTTCCCCAACTCCCGCGTCGTTTGGATCGAAAAGGGCAAAACTGATGGAAGCTCAGAGAGTGTTTTGTTCTCATTTGGACACGATCCGCACTGCGGGTCTTGCCTTGTTCAGGCTACAGCACGAAACCGAGCCTCGAAATTGGAATTCATCATCGCTTCCATCCCGCATTGCCCCCTCGACGCCCGCCGACCAGCCCGCACGCCCGCAATCCTCCGCCGAACCGACTGCGCCACGGCGCCGCACGCAGGCGGACGGGAGAAAAGCGACCGAAAGAAGGCTGTAGACGGAAGAGGGTGGGATCTCGGTTTGAAGTGTCGACTTTTAGAGGGATAAGCAATGAAATGTGCGGAGAAGCAAAGGAATCAAACGATCACCTTTGTGAATGCCCAATGCCCTTTTTGGCGGCCCGACCTCTTCCCACTCTCCACTTTTCCCAAACGACCGCGAGATGAACTGCCGACTTCCACCTCGCCGTTTCTTCGTTCTTTGCGGGCCGAAATGAAATTAGTCGACGTCCACGAGCGTGTGGGCGTTCCGCCCGGAAGACGCGCTCGAACGAACCGAAGGGATAGGCGGAATTGGATTTCCCCGACTCGTCTGCTGCACGACTAATCCACTCGTCGGTTGATCACCGAATTCGCCGCTCATTTGTTTCTTTCCTCATCTTCCGGCTTTCGGCCGGCAGTCGGCCAGAAATCGGGTTCTAGGGATGGCACAAAGGTTTTGTCTCGAAATCCGCAGAATGTTTGCCCATCGACAAGTCAGCCGACTTCCTTCTTCGCGCCCCAGATTCACGTGCTGTTCATTACGACACGCTCGTCCATAATTTCTGCCCTCATTTGCATCTTCCGCGTCGTCCGTCGTCCCGAGGGCGTTCGGGGCACGGGAGCGCACTCCAAACATCCGCATTCCCTGCGGAAGCTCGCCGTTTGACTCACTTTTCCTCGAATGCCGACAAGGACGTCAGTTTTCGATCAGAAGTCATGTGTGGTCCATGAGTGCGGCTCTCCGCTTCCTGGCAATTAGCACCGTGAATAGCGGAAATGTCGCCGCTCCTTTTCGAGGCCAAACAAGCAGGAACTGCCAATTACGCACGTTGGTCGTCCCTGCTTGCGTGGATCGGCGTTTGAACTTCGACAAAGCACTTCCAAACAGTTCTGCCTTCTCTCTGGGTCAATGTTTTGTGCGTGTGTTCTCTCGCTTGATCTCCGGCTAGGCTTCGGCTCACCCGCCGCCAATTAGCCGCGCTTTCAGTGGTCGCAAACGAGCGCGTGCTCGCGTTTCTCAATCGACGGGCGTCGCGGAAATCCCGAGAATTCCGAGCGGCTTCTCCTCAAAGGAGTGAATGCCCTCGATTAACCAATTACAAGTATCGGCTACACGGTTTTTGGCCGTTGAACTCCGCGAACTGCCGCCTGCCTTCAATCAAGCGAGGCTGAAGAGCCCCGGGATTCGCGGATTTCAACACCTTTCCGTGAAGCGGCTAATTGGGCGCTCATCAACGGGCATTCATCCCTTTGGATTGGTGGAGTTCGATCCCAGAGATCTCGCAGATAGATTGGCTGCATGAAAACGCCCGTCGATCAAACGGCGGCTGGCAGCCGGCGGGCACGTGGCGCCGGCGAACTTCGGCCGGCCGGCCTCGAGGCGGCGTCTTGCGAAAGAGCGGCGGGGGAAACATTCCGATCTCCGAAAACAACGCGAAGCGGCGAGAAGGCGGCAGGTGATCGCCGGGGACACGCGTCGAAATGAACGGCGCCCCGTTCGGCCGCGAGCTCTGCGGAAAGCGGGCGAGCGGGCGAGTGCACGCCGATTAATGGGGGCCGCGATCGGGCGGTCGGGCGGCAATTCGAGCTGCACGTCGAACAAGCGGGCGTTCCCCAGCTTGTTCGCTTGTTTGGGATCTCTTTTCTTGTTTGACGAGTGCATTTCCATGTCTTCGAACGAGAACATCTGTTCGAAGAGTTCGAACGGCGTGTTCCCGCTTGTCGCCCATCAATTTTTACTCCCCGTTTGGCCAAAAGCAGACGTCGCTCGTGACTCGCAGCCGCCTAATCGATTCGACGAACGCCGTCCGTCAGTTCGATTATGCTGCCGTCCACGTGGAAAATTGGCGCTCTTTTGTGTGGGTGATCGACCATGCGAGTAACCGTGAAAAAGTGTACGGTAGAGAGCAAAACGCTGCGTGAAATCAGGCCATCAATGCGAGAGCTCTTTTTGTCGTCCTCTCCAGTGGCCTCGAAAGCCAACCGTTTTTGTCTTCATTAATGCAAAAGCGAAAGAACGTCACCCGGGCGTGCGAGTCGCAAGGGGCGCGCGATGGCCGGAGGCAAAAAACAGACTTCATTTTCGGTCATTAAAGTCCGCTTTGTCCCTCGAGCGACCGGAGGCTTCAAAGTCCACGGGCGGCCAGCCCACTTTCAACGGGCTTCACATAAAGTTGTTCAATTAGCCGAATTTTGTTCCCTTGGATTCCATTGGAGTATTTTGGGCCTCCGAATGCACACGCGGCCACTCCTGGGCGTCCGTAATTGGGTTCCGCTTTGCCCGTTCCATTTCGGTCGCTGGAATCACGCGGCCACGGCCGACGGGCTTCTTTTGCTCTTGCGGGCGCTCCTTTTTGCGGGCTTCTCGTCCATTTTCACACGTTTGGGCTGCTCGTTCGATCGAAAACGTTCGGCGGTCATTTTTGATGTCCAACGGTTGACGGGTTTCGCTTGACGTTGGCCGAAAACTTTTTATGGGACGTCGCCCGTTTTTTGGCCCGCAGAGATGGCGGCTGGCGGCGGCCGCTAATCGTTTCTTTTTGATGCGTTCCTGCGGTGGCGCCAATTGCCGAAAACTCAATTGATCGCGGCGGGCGGACGGTCGAATGGGCAAAAAATAGTTGGGCGCCGGACGGGAACGGACGCAACCGCCGAAAAATCACGTTTCTCCCGCCACTCGCATCCGATTTTTACGTTTCGAATGGCGTCAATCGTGGCCGATGCGCGTCGAGTGGCCGCGTTTGGCTTCTTGAACGGCTTCCCGCTTTGCGTCGGCTTGACGTCCGCTTCTGCACGAAGTTTTTGCGGTCGTTGGGGCTCCAAACGCGGCCGTTTTGTGCGATCCCTCGTGAATCCCGCGTTTTGTAGTCGCCGTCGGCCGTCTGCCGGCCGTCGTCTCGTGACTCGGCGCGAAGAGGCTTCAAATCGACGGCCGCCAATCGCGGCTACAGGCCCGCTTGTTCTTTTGCCGGTTGACTAATCGAAATGTGGAAAGGTCGGCGGATTTCGTTAATCCCCGCGGAACACGAGCGAAGTCGCGTGTCGGCGGCCGGGCCCCGCGGATTGGAGGCCGCTTTGTTCTTTCGACTATTTTCGACCGGCGGGCGGCTCGCGTGTCCAAAGGACGGCCGTTGGGCGGCGGAGATCTTCGCGCTTCCTTTGACCTCTTTTCTCCAAAGAGAAGCTCTTGATTGCTGCGATTCGAATGCTGACCAATGGAATGGACCCACTCCTTATGCACTCATTCACTCGTGTGATGCACGTGCTTTCCATTTCCTGCCGATTCCCACGCTCCTCGTCCAAATTAGCCCCACAAGCAACCGTCTCGTGTGTTTTGACCGCGTGCAGGAGGCAGTTGGGAGGTTGTGCTCTCGATTGTGTCCTCCAGCATCCTTGTTCTCTTTTGTTCGGGGCGGACACGCGCGCGTGAAACTTCCGTCCGGCCGTCGAACATCCGAACGGTCGAATGGCGGCAATCAAAAGGGAGGAATGGGTGCCGGGCGGGCGGGCGTGCGGGCGGGCGTGTTGAAAGGCGCGTAAGTGGCGGGCGGATTGCGGACGGCCGGCGAGTTCGACCGGGAGTTCCGCCTTCCGCTTTCGGACACGAAGATTGCTTCCTGTTGACCGCGAACGGCCGTGTGTTTTGCTTCCGCCTCCACCGCCTAATCTGTCGATAGATTCCAGACAACCAACTGCAATCATTGCGGAACAACGTCAAATGGACGAGCTGAGCGTGCACGTGAACAAACACCTTTCGATCAGCCACCCGAGCTCTCCCCAACGGCATCACTTGATCCCGCGCCCCAACAGCCGCACGCGCACGGACTCGGGCAACCACTCGAGCAGCGGCAAGTCGACGCCCACTTTCTCGTTCGGCCGCCGCACCCCCACGCCGTCGGTGAACGGCGACCGGGCCGAGGGATCCTCCAGCCGGTGGAGCGGTGAGTTCTCTCCTTTCGGGTAGATGGCACGTGTTCGACCGACGGAAAGGCAGGAAAGCGAATCCGAAAACAACCTCCCGCTTGCTGCCCGCTGACTAATCAGCCGACAGACCTCCGGCTTGTCAATCAGCCGCCATTTTGCGGTCGGGCGGCCGCAGCGATCAATCGGCAGCAGAAGTCGAAAGAAGACACGAGGGCATCTGTTCGCTTCTTCTGCCTTCTTGCAAACAGCAAGGCTGGTCGAATTACACGTAACAAAGCGAGCAGCAGAAGTTCGCGGAAATGTCAATTGTTTCGAGTTGCTTCCTGCTGTTCAGCTTGAAAGAATATTGGCGTTTTTTGCTCCATTTTCCCTCAAGCAGACGGCTTCCGAGCACATTTTTCGCTTTAATCCTCGTGCACTCCCCTCATCCGGCTGTTTGCTTCTGGAATCTTCCGAGCCGCAAACAAGCCGACCGGCCGGACGGTCGAGCAGTCGGGATTAAGCGGAGATTGCCGCCTGCTCGCTTCAATTCGCCTCCTTCCCTTCCGTCCTTTCGATTCCATTAACGACTTATCGCCTTTCGGGGCTGAAAACAAGCCCGTTACTCCGGGAACGAGTCGAACTGCCGGGCAGAAAGCGGCTTTCGCACGTGAATTCGAACGTGATTCCCGCTACGATCCGCCGCCTTCCTTTCGGCCGGGTTCCTCGACTTTTCGCCGGAGATTAGCGAAGAGGAAAGCCGGCAGTAAGTGGATGGCGGGCTCAAAAATAGCCGTCGATAACAAGTGGCAGGAAGTCGGGGATCAGGCTGGAGGATTCGCCGAAAGCTTCCGTTGTGGACTTTCGGCTGGCTGGCCGGAGCCTCGGCTTCAGTCAGCCATTCACCGCCGTTAGTCATCGCCTTGCCTTAGTCGAGTTTTTTCCTCGGTGTCTATCTTTCACTCACGTGTTAACAATAGCTGGAATTTGCGAAAAGCGCCTCATTGTCTTTGTTCCCATTCATCCCCCACTCCTCCTCTCGCTGATGTTTGGAAGGCGGCAGACTCGAAAGACGGCCGAATGTCCTTCGAACACGCGACCTCGGCGGATTTCTTCAGTTTTAATCAACGAGACACGCTCCTTTTGATTAAAACGGCAGACCGGCCGCCCAGCCGCCCGCCGTCTTTCGAACACGCGATCGGAAGTCGGCCGGCCATCACATCATTTGGAACTCCCGGGTAAACAAGAGGGTGGGTGGCTGTCCAACAACCAACAGATTCTTCAAAGAATCTTTGGTTTCATCTGCTGTATCGAAAGAATCCTGCCCGCCTAATCCCATCCGGTCCTCCCATCACGTCCGTTCCGGCAACCGGTTGGTTCGTGCTCTTTGGCCGTCGGCTGGAGAGGCGAACAAACACGAAGCTGTAGCAAAAACGGAAAGACGAGGGCGGTGTGTGAACATCGATCGAACGGAGTGAAGAAACACTCCGAACATCCGACTGCCCCCTCGTAATCCCTCGGCAAACCCCCGGCTGTTTGGAATCCGAACCGCTCGCTCTCGCTAATCCGCTCGTTTGCTTGCGGCTCGTCATTTTTGGTCACTCGGGCGATCGGCTGAACGGGAGCCCGGAGATCGTAGGAGCGAAAAGAAGCCAAACGATCCGGCGGTCCATGAGCACTCGACCAGAAGGAATAATCGATCACTCCCCACCCTCACCGGGCGGCGGGCGGATGATCGACAGGATTCCTTTCGGTTTGGACGAGTGGCAGGCGGGAGTTTCGGCCGGCCGTCTCAAACCTCCCTTGCGGAGACAACTGCTCGAAGCAGGAGTGTTGATCACTCGCCCGATCGGATTGTTTCCACGTACTGCCGGCCGAATAAACAGCGGTCCAGCTGATTAATGAAGGCAACTGTTCGCCCGACAGCTCTCATAATCAAGCCGCTTCAAAACAAACACTGCGAACAGCGGGGAACGTCTTTAAATTCAGGCCTCAAAGCAAAAAGTGCGGACTTCCGATTCGAACGGCGACCGGCCGCCTTTCGCTTTTGACTCGCCGAGCGGAAGCACCGTATTTCCCGCGTTCCTTTCGTCCTTTGGGGGCAAAGTGGGGGTGGAAAGCAGGTGTTTCTTGGATTTTGAAAGCCGAAAAGGCAATAAAAAAATGACTCCTTCCCGCGTGCTCGAATTCATGAGTGCAGTTTCGAAATCTCCGTGTTTCTCAACCACCACTGATCTATTGCGAAAGAAACATCTTGAACACAATACATTTTGCCTCTTAATTGTTGTTCTCGAACTCCGAGTGGTGGACACAAAGTGACGAGGGGCCGCCCCCATCTTTCACTTGCTACAAAGAAGACTCCGAGAACACTGCTGGCGGTGGTAAGCGAACGAACGTAAAACGGTGACAGTCGGGGGTACAAAAGTCAGCGGGAAGCTCGCTTTGACGTCCTTTTAAACGCCGGGATTTGTGGGAATGCACTTTAGTGTGCGGACAACTTGGAGTTTTTTGGGAGCCCCACGAGAGGATCCAATTGCTCGTTGTTGCGTTCGGCCAGCGGCCGTAATCCCCGCGCTCACTTTCGAAATCCGGCGGCTAATTCGGGCACGCATTCGTTCGGATTGGAAGGCAAACGATTCCCGTCGGTTCGGTCGAGCGCCTCCTTCGCCTCCCGCACCCTCCAAATCCATCCGGTTGATTAAAAGGACGCTCTAATCTCCGTAGCCGGCCGTCCACCCACACCGGCGACCTCCTGCCGTTTCCCATCGAACTCGAAGAATGCGGGGATTAGTCGCCTCCTTTGCATCCACCCTCTTCCGCCGGCTGCAGCCTGCCAAGGAGGAGCGAGTTGGTCTTCGTCCTCTTCGGAGAGCAGACCGACGAGATGATTTCACTCGATGCTCCCAGACGGATACAAGCCGAAAACCAAGTCGTCTGCTTGCCGCCCCCAACGTTCTTTGAAACGAGGCGAGAATTCGGAAAGAAGTCGTACACTTCGGCCCGCTCGAGTGTTTCGCAAGGAAAGAACGTTCTTTTGTCCACTCGCTCCCGCATTCATCGGCGGGGCGAGGGTGGGGAATGGGAAATGAAGGCGCCCGCTCGCCCAATTTCCAGCTGCTCTCTGCTCGCCGAAGAACAAACGAAGACGGAAGTCGCGGCTAATCGAATTTCGACTCGGAAGCGGGCGGTCAAAAGAATACGCCAACTGTTCTCTTCGGCCGCTCCCCCGAGTACGTGATCCGAAGGAAAAGAAAGAAGAAAGCGCACGTTAACCTCCCCGCTGGCCGCCGGTGATCGGCAACACGCCCGCCCTCCCTTCCGAATGCCCGTCAGGCGGGATGTCCACTCGGCCGATCGATTGGCCGCAAATCCCGCTTGTTTCTCGTGATTTCCGCTCGTTTCACGGCTGCTTTCCGGTGAATTTCATTTGTTCGCGGGCGATTGACTACTTCGATCTGCCGGATGGCCGTCAATCTCAGGGATTTTCAAGGGACAACCTCCTTCTTTCCGCCCCCACCGACCAGGAAGCAACACCCGTGGGGGCGCCGACAGCTAATCCCGCACGAAAAGTGAGGGTGGAGGCCGAAAACGAGAGAGGGCGGGGTCTCGGCCGTTCCCGTGGTGCGAGCGGCCGAATGGACACCCCGCCCTCTTCTCCCCACCGGTCGGCCGACCGCTCGGTTACTCCGCCTTCTTCCCGCTTGCAGCACGGGAAGAGAGGGAGTATAAAACCGAACGGGGGGAGCGAGTGGAGGCAACAGTCAAACGGCCTCCTTCTTGCTGCTTCCCGCAATTCGTACAAGCAGAGTGTAGTCGCTTACGTGCATCCGATTCACTCCTTCCCTCACGCTGCTCGTCTTTCGCTCAAAACAACACAACTACCTCCTTCCCTCTGCTCACTTGTGACAAAATGCGGGGATTGCTGACCTTCCGAAAAACCTCCTCTCCAGGTGAGAACGACCGCCGATCGAACACGTGCTTCCCCTTCCACCCATTCATTCCAACCGTTCATTCGACCGCTTGCAGATCGCGCCCGCCTGCCCGTTCGAATGATGCGCCGCGTGAAGGTGGCCGCGCTGCCGGGCACGAGCCACTCGGACGACAACAGCCGCGCGACCACGCCCTCGCTGGACGCGTTGGCCGAGCATTACACGAAGAATGAGATCGAAGAGTACCGCGCCCTCTTCTCGATGTTCGACACCGACGGCTCGGGGGCCATCGGCAACGAGGAGCTCAAGCAGGCGATGATCCAAATCGGGCTGCAGGCCAGCGACAAGGAAATCGACGACCTCATCAAGGAGGTCAGTGCGCACCCAAAGAATTCCCCAATCATCCGCCCGCTTGCAGGTGGACGAAGACGGGAACGGGGAGATCGATTTCGTCGAGTTCTGCCACTGCATCAAGCGCTCGCAGAACATCGTGAAGGAGACCAACGAGGAGATGGTCCGCCAGTGCTTCCAGATCTTCGACCAGGACGGCAACGGCGTGATCACCGAGAACGAGTTCATGGTGAGTGGCAGAAGGAGGCGAGCCTGAGTAATGCGCGCTTTGCAGTACATTGCGAAAGAAGTGGGCGGCTTCAGCCAAGAGCTCGCCGAACTCGTCTTCCACGAGCTGGACGTCTCCTCCAACGGCCACCTCTCCACCGACCAGTTCGCGGCCATCGTCGAGGACTACCTCCTCTCCGATCAGACGCGCATCTTTCAGGACGAGAGCAAATGAACGCCCGAATGTTTCCCGTGAATGCATCTCCTCTCCTTTACACCCGCATCCCCGTACATCTCATCATAATCCTTCCTCTTATTTGATTCTCCATATGTATTTTGTCCCGGTTTTTTTTAAATTAAAATTAGCCCAGGAGAAAGAGGAAACCAACTGTTGCTGGACGAACCCCCGAACGACCGGCGTGAGGTACAGCGCTCCGCAGAGGACGACGGTCGCGAGGAACTGGAACGAGAGGATGCCGAGCACCTTGCGGAGGAATCCTGCAAACAGAAGCAGCAATCAAATGAAAGAACAGAACGAGTGAACGCACCCATGCGAATGGCGGCGTCGGCCAGCGCCACGGGCTCCTTGCCCTCGCGCAGCGGCTTCGCGTGGCCGCCCAGGAAGCTCGGCGTCGTCGTGTCGGCCGCCTGGCGGATCGCGTGCTCGTAGGCGGGCACCGGGCCGCGCTCCACGTCCGAATCGTCCGAATCCTGCGCGTTCAGCAGCGGGACGTGCATCGTGCTGGAGGCCATGCTGACGGATGGGCTAAAAACAAGGTAAGCGTTGAGAAACGAAGAGGATGACACGGACGGCAGCTCGGAAGATCGAGATGAACAGGAATAACGAAAAATTACAAAAAAGTGGAGTTGGTCGCGAGCACACACGCTTCTGACCAATTGCAGCCCAACCAATCCGAGATTCTGCTGCTAATCGGCGATAGCACTAAAAATCTTCAAGAAATTCGAACGCACACGTGCGATCCGAACGGAACGTCCAGTTCATACACGCAGTGGCGAACGAGTCGGCGACCGGCGCGCATCGCGTTGGGCTTGCAATTCAGCCCATCGTTTTGCGGAGGTGGACGACGAGAAACGTCGGAAATGCGGGCACGAACCGGCGGTCCGGTCGACGCGACCGCATAAACAAAACAGGGTTCAATTAATGCAAAGAGCAGTTGCGGGCGAGGCGATGAGTGGGCACGAACAACGGGAATGACTAGTGTTCTCCTTCGGTCAGTCAGAAAGTTACTCGGATTGTGTGAAGAAACCTAAAAATCGATTCACACATGCAAAGAACCGAAAGGTGCGAAAAACCGGACGGAAAGGCAATCAAACCACCCGTTCAAGTCCAAAACTGCTTTTAGTCAACGGGATTCTCGGATCAGTAGCCACACATTTGATAATCTAACCCGAGCGACAGATCCGCAGCTCAAAAGTCGTGGATTATTGCGAAAACGCGACGAATTTCCGCGAAATTCCCGTCCGCACGCACTCCGCCGGCCGCTCGCCACGCGGACGCCAAGCGGGCGGCCGGCGCACGTTTTCCACTCGGTGGACGGGCCGCCGCTCCTTCAATGGAGCGAGCAGGACGGAGAATGCCCGCGTTCTGCGAGGAGTTAAAAGGAAATGCGAAAGAGGAAGCACGGATTCAATGCGACCCACTGTTATTAACGTGTGTCCGTCGAATCGATGCGGCAATTGGCCCGCTCTTCTGCTTGCCCCAATCGAACAACGCCATTTCCGATAAACAAGCGGCCACCTGCGACCGAAGCGGCTATTTGCCTGTCTCTATTGTTTATTTCACGCACAACAACGCGTCGCCACTCGACTGTTTATCTGGCTGATTGAGATGAAAATGGGTCTCGTGAAACGTTTTAGATGATTGTGCAAAGGCGATTGCTGGCCGATTTGTTGACGATTCTCACTTCCATCTTTCGTTTGATGTCAGCCATTTGAGCACTTCCAACTGACAATCAGGCCTTTTTTGAACGACGGACCGCAACGGATTCGAGCAGCATCATTCCTTTCCACGATCCTTGGATTATTTGTCCCGCTGTGAAGCAGAACGTTCCAAAATTTCTTTCCAGACCACTGCGAGAGGGTCGGTTTCGAATACTAACCTCAAACTTGGGTTAATAAACCGAAGAAGTCGGCGCGCCCTCCGCCCTTGCGCTCTCCGCCGGTCGGGCGGTCGATGAGAAGCACGACCGGGGGCGCGCGCGACCTCGTCGTTTGCCGCTCTCTTCTTTCCCAACATCTTTTCTCTTCGCATCGCCCGCCTGCTACGAGCGGGTGCGGGTCTGTCGCGTGTGTGACGTCCTCGCCGCCGCCACTCGGCGGGCCGCAGCGGGGCGGCTGGTCGGCGGGCAAGCGGGCAGTGGAGAGGCAAGACGGCGCACACAGAAGACAAGCTTGCGTAGAAGCGAAAGCAGGGGAGTTTGCGGAGACGAGCAGACGACGCGCTCGGGAGCGCCCGTGGTCGTGCTTCTCATCGACCGCCCGCCCTCCCGCTTGCATGAGTCCCCGCTGCTCGCCGACTTCTTCGGTTTATTAACCCAAGTTTGAGGTTAGCTCATGCTTCCTGCCCAGTCTCGCGATTGTGGCTCGAACACAGCAAATTTTGGAACGTCTGGCTCTCGCAGCCGGATACACATTCACGAACAAGGAGAAGCAACATGCTGTCCGATTCCCGTCGGTCGCGGTCGGTGGAACTTCTGGTGCAGATCGAAATCGACCGCGACTGTGGTTTTCAACCAAAGAACTGCGTAGTCGACGACCGAATAAAACAGAAGATACTTACAACTGCTGGTATGTAAGAGACAACATTTCTCTTAGATCCTGCTCCACAAAGACCTCTTGCACTTTGATTATTCGAGCAAATCGAGTAACAGGCACGAATTATTGCATCCGCTAAAACAAACTAGGCGAGCAAACTTTCTTGCCAACTGACACACCGGTTCGCATCCCCCCGAATGTTTACTGAAGCCATCTTTTCATTCGAAGACCCATCTGCAGCATTCATCTTGATTTGTTCTCCGGCATGTACCGTAAACCGGCAACAGCCCCACGCCTGCCCGCTCTCCGCGCGCGTGCTGCGGAAGGCCAAACGCCAACCGATCGACGCTTTCCGCCCGCGATCGGCGGCCGCCCTCGTCGCGTCGGCGGGCGGGAAATTCGAAGAGGGCGGTGGGGAGCGTCTCCGGCTTGCCGCCCGCTCGTTCTTCGCGTTCATCCCGACCGTCACCTCCTTTCTTCCGCTCGTTCGTGCCTTTGGACGGCGAAAACGGCGGGAAAACGGGCGGCCGGCGGATGGACCGACAGGCGGAAATTTCGGCCGCAATTCCGAGCAAAACGTGAGTGGATTTCGAATCGATTTCTTTCTTTTTGCTTTGCTGGTCACTGCCGAATGTTTCAGGAGTTGTAACCGTGGTTTGCCGCAAGATTTGTCCCGTTTCTCCCGACATTCCGCCCAATTCTTCTCGCTCTCCGACTTCTCGGTTTATTCCCGCTTCCGTTCGATTCCTGGCCGACTCGACACCACTAAACGGAGAATTGCGGGCTTGAATCAAGGCAGAGTATTCCTTTCGTTTGTTCGTGAATTCCTTGAAAGTTTTGGATGTCCGCCGTTCAGTTGCGGTTTGTGTCCGTCGAAATTGACGCCCGCCCGCCGCCCCCGAGCGACCGGAGCGGCGGGAAGGACGAGACCGCCGCTCCGCCTCGTCGTTTCTCCCCGTTGGCTTTCGCTCGGACTCCCGCCCGTCTTCCCGTCCTCCGCCTCTTACTTTCTTCTCGCATGTGCCCGCCGTTTCGTCCGTTCTGTCCACTCGGTCGTGATCTTTCAGTTGGGTGGCAATTCGCTTTAGTTTCTTCCACATTCTCAGGGATTATCGATGAATTTCAACCGTTTTCCGCCATCGGCCGGCTCGAAAATATTGAGCGGATGGCGGAATTGGGCAAAGAATCTTTAATGTTTTGCGGCAATTTCTCCCATTCTTTCATGTTTTGCTCACAAATTTTACGAGAAAACGCGTGTGATCCGCCTCGTCCGCGTGTTCTCCCCATTTTCTTCACATTCATCGCTGCTTTCAGGCCCGTCGCCCGCCCTCCTCGTGATCATGAACAGCATGTACGCGGCCGGCGGTCCTCGCTACGCGCAGCAACGAGGATTCGGGCCGGCGGTGGTGGAGCGGGCGCCGCGCTTCCCGCGGAACACGGACAAGTCGCGCGGCCTCCGGCACTTCAGCAATCGAGTGTGCGAGAAGGTGAAGGAGAAGGGGCAGACCAACTACAATGAGGTGAGTTCTCTCTCCTTCGTCCATTCACTTTCGCTCGTTCTTCAGGTGGCCGACGAGCTGGTGGCCGAGTACTTCGATTCGCTCTGCTACCCGCCCCAAAGCCAGGAGAAGCAGCAGTACGACTCGAAGAACATCCGCCGGCGTGTGTACGACGCGCTGAACGTCCTCATGGCGATGAACATCATCGAGAAGGAGAAAAAGGAGATCCGCTGGGTGGGCCTCCCGACCTCCTCGGTGGCCGAACGGCGCCGCCTGGAGGACGAGCGGCAGCAGCGACGCGATCGAATTCGCCAGAAGAGCGACCAGTTGCGGGAGTACATCATTCAGGTGAGCTTTTTTCTTCGTTCGTCTGTTCATCTCCTTTTCGTTCAGCTTGTCGCGTACAAATCGCTCGTCCACCGGAATCGGGAGAACGAGCGGAACAACGGGCGGCCCAACGACCAGTCGATCCTCTTCCTTCCGTTCATCATTCTGAACACCGAGAGGGAGACGAACGTCGACTGCGCGATCTCCCACGACAAGTACGCTCTTTCCTCTCGTTTGTGTGTCCACCTCGCCGTTTAGAACGGAGTACGCGATGACGTTCGACCGGCCGTTCGAGATCCACGACGACATCGAAGTGCTGAAGCGGATGGGGATGGCCCACGGGCTGGACACCGGCCGGATCGACGAGGCGGAGGTGGAGCGCGTGAAGGAGTACCTGCCGCCCGCCTTGCGCGGCTACGTTGATCAGATCATCGAGCAGGCCAACAATCCGCGTACGTTCTCTCCTTGAATTCGTGGGCATCCCTATGTGCTGCTTTCAGAGCCGGAAGAGGAACTCGTGGAGGAGACGACGCTGGACGAGTCGCGGCAGCAGACGCCCGAGCAGCCGGACGAACTCGAGCGGCAGCCGTCGGAGGCGCCGAAGCCCGCCGTCGCGTCCACGTTCGTCGCGCGCGGGACGCCCGGCTCAACCGCCGCCGCTCCGTCGCCCGGCCTGCCGCGCGCGAACCCGCCGCTCTCGAACGTCGTGACCACGCGCCGCTTCGGCGGACTCGGCGGCCGGCCGTTGGGCGGCGGCTTCGGTGCGCCCGTGGGCTACGCGCGGCCGATGTTCGCCCGCGGCGGGATCGCCAACCGCTCGTACATCCAGCGAGCTCCGAATGCTGCGGTAAGTGGTCGTTTACAGGCTTTTGGAGTTGATTTCAAGCATCTCATCTTTCATGCTCTCACCCCTGCCTTCGTTTCAGCGCTACGTGCAGCCAAGTCAGTCGGCCGTCTTCCAAAACGCCCAGCGATCGCACACGCGTCAGCAGCTGTACCTCGTGCAGTCAAACGGCGGCGCCCCGCAGCCGATCCAATCGACCAACCGCTACCAAGCGTACCCGCCGCCTCGCTCCGTCCAATCGTATCGCGCTCAACAACAACAGCAGCAGCAATACGTGAGTGTTGTCTTCCTTCTTCCGTTCTATTCTCCTCGTTTTGCAGGGCCAATCGACCTCTCAAGTCGCCCGCCGAACGGCCGCCCAGCCCCAAGCCGCCGTCCAGCCGGCGGAGTACGTGGAGGAGCAGGCGGCCTACGAGGAGTTCGTGGAGGTCGACGCGCCCGAAGCGGCCGAGTACTACCAAATGGAGTGATGATGTTCGATTGCGTTCTTCCTCTTTTCCACCACCTTTTGTTGATTGTTGCACGCTTCTTCTGATTTATTTCACCGCTAGTTCGTTTTGTATGTTGCCTTATGATTAGCTTTTTCTTCTATCCTACACGATAATCAATTCTTTTCCCTTGCACGAGTGTTTCCTTTCTCTGTCTTGGCCTCCACTAATCTTCGAATGTTGCAAATCCTTCCTTTTATCTCCACCACAAATAAACGATTGATTTATGGTTGATGAAGAAGACCGGTCGATCAAAAGAAAGCCGTAGTCAGTGGTTGGATCCATTCGCAAACGAAGAAGCTCATGCTTTAGGTCTTCTTCCCGCACGCACGAGGCAAGCGCTTCGTGAATGCCGGTGTTGTCAAGGCGATGCGAGCGGACGGGACAGCCGGGGAACGAAAGCGAGCTTGTGGTGGAAGGGAACGAGACGCGGACGTCTCACGGGTACGCGGGAATTTGGAGGAAGCGGAATGACGGCGCGTTCCCGGCATGAGATTTTTTCATCTCATATTCGTTCGTGCTTACAGTACTTGTCAGTTTGTGCTCTCCATCTCGTGAAGGCTAATTCAAACCAATTTATGTTAGTTCGAAGTCAAATTCGCAGTTGTCCGCCGATTATTCGCTCGACTTCCTTGGCCTCAACTCAAACGCGTCGGATAGGCGGCCAATTCGCGAGTCGAAATTGGGTTGAGTGAACGCCGGCAGATGCGCGCTGATGTTTGGAATTTTCGGTGGAACTTGCGAGAACTTTGGCCGTCCAACTGAACATCTCGCTGGACAGCCTCGGTTAATGCAAGAGCGAAGCCGCGTCGTCATGCTTCGTCAATTCCTTCACCACAAAGACGCTTTCTTTCGGTCTTTTTATGTTGTTGTTTTTGTTGCTGAACGACCTCCTGTTCGGCCCGGCGACCGCCTTCCTCTGGGGGGCAAACCGGAAGCCCTCTCTTTCATTCGCTCGATGAAATTGGGCGCCGTCAAAAAGCACGAGGTCTTTCCGAAGGTCCAAACACTCCCGTCCGTCCCGTTCACTCGTTCTCCAACATTCCGCCACCTTCCACTCGGTTTCCGCTTCATCAATCCGCCTTTCGTTCGGATGAGAGGCGAGTGGAATGGCCGGCTTCAACCCCAAACTGTTTTTTTCGGTGGATGGAACGAGGCTCTTGCAATCGGCGCCAATTTCTCCGTTTTATTGCCGCTTTCTCTCGTGGCTTGCTCGAAACTTGCATTGAGAGTTTGCCCAAACGGTTTTATTACTTTAACGTGGGTCCTTTCCACTGACCACTCGTTTCGCTTTCAGGTTGCGCCCGTCTGATCTAATTATCGCAGAATGGTTAGTTTTTCGGTTCCGGGAAACACAACCCGTTTGGATTATGAGTAGACCGCCGCCCTAAACGACCGCTCAAAAAGGCGGAAGTAATTTCATGGGCGAGAGATAAACTTCCGCGTTCATGGAAAGAGAGGGGCAATAACCAAGCAGAAAAGCAGATTTCATCGAACTGTAAGCCCTGCTTGCAGCCGTTCGGAGTGATCATCACCGACCCCGCAAAGATCTCGCGCGTGCCCACCGCTGTCTACTGCTACATCTGCGGCCGCCAGTTCGGCAGCAAATCGATCGACATCCACCAGCCGAAGTGCCTGGAGAAGTGGCGAGTGCAGAACCAGAAGCTGCCCAAGAGCCAACGCAAGCCGGAGCCCATCAAGCCGGAGATCATTCGCAATCGTGAGTTCACAAAGAACAATTGAGCGAGAAGATGCAGTGGGCAAATAACCCGGCAATGCCTTACTCTCGCCCATTCTGACCCCTTTCGCTTGCAGACGAGGGCCAAGTGGACATGGTGGCCACGAATCAAGCGATGTACGACGCGGCCCAACAGCAGCTGGTCGGTTGCGAGAACTGCGGTCGCACGTTCAATCCGGACCGCCTGGAAGTGCACCAGCGGTCGTGCACGTCCGTGAACCCCGCAAAGTCCGTTCCGGGCGCCCCCAAGACCCGACGGGCGTCTCCGCAGCGCGGCTATTGACGCGGAGTGGATGAATAAAACGAACTAATCTCTTTCCGACTGTTGTCCCTGTTTTATCGATGGAAAACCTTTTGCACAGATCTTCAAACCACTTGCTTCCCTGCACTACAAAACCCGATAGAGTAACGATCTTTAATTGTCTACGTGTATTCCTTTCGTCAGCGAACTTCATTGAGCAATCAGCCGTAATAAAAATGCGTAGTTCACTGGTCAGTCGGCGCTCTCTCGTTGGTGTCCACCGCCTTTTTCCGTTCGTGCTCGTTCGGGGCGACGGGCATCGCGGCCGACCGCAAGAAGGCCGCCAGTCGGTCGCTGATGGCCGTGCGGCGGAAGACGGGGAGTGGAACCCCCGATTCGTTAAGAGGAAATCCGGAGCACAAGTTCACGCACAAGTTCCGTTGTGCCTTCGAGCTCAAGCAAAGGCACTGCACAAAATAGGAGGCAAAAAGAATGGCGCTTTATGCTCCGCACCACCGATCGGCGAACGAAATCGAGAGCGAAAATCGTCGTTTCTTGTTTGTCGGCGGATTTTCCGGAATCGCAAATCCGGCGGCCTTGAATTGAGCGCCACCTACCCCACGACTTCTGGATCCTCTCGTTGACCGGTCAGTGGGCATAATTTAATCGACACGTGAGTAGAGAGAAGCGGAAACTGAGAATCGGGCGGCTTTCAGCAAGCCGGAGCGGGATGAAAGAGGTCGAGGTAGTTGACGGACGGGTAAACGACGCACGTCCCGATCAGCGAACCCACCTGCAACCCACGAGAGATCACGAAGTGAAAGCGAAGAAAGCGAACCTGAAGAGCGACTCCCACCCAAAACAAGCGATCTTCGTTCGTCGGATCGGAATCGCGGTACACTTGAGAGCCGAGTGTTTGGAGGAACGCGTACATGAAGGCGCAGAAAGTCTGCAGAGTGATCTAAAATGCATGAAGGTAATGAAAGCACAGAAGAAAAGACACGCACCGTCAAGGCTGATCCCCAAAAAGATCCCTTGAGCCACGGGTTGGGCGACTGGAGGGCGAGGAGAACGACGAAAGCAGTGCCGATCGCACACACCGCCGAGAGCAGAACAACGGTGCTTGTTCTTCGGATTGCGAAGAAGTCGGCGGCAAAAGGACCCGCCAACGGGACCAGCGTGCCCGCGATGATCGTCCAGAAGTACGTCGTCTGAAAACGAGTGGTTGGAGCGATGAATGAAGGAGTGTAGAAGAAAGATCCCGAACGCTCCCATCCCGCCCGAACTCACGTGTGAATAGGGAATGGAGGCGAACGATTGGACGTTCGGGAGGATCGTGTTCATCTGAGCGCCCGCCATCCCGACGCACGCAAGGATCGCGAGATCGGCGAGCTTCGAGGGCTTTTTTGCGGCCACCGGCTTCGCTGGAGCCTCCTCTGCGGGCACTTGAGCTCGGGCGTTCGCTTCCTTGTCGAGCATCCCGCAACGATCCTCGCGGTTGCCGCACGAGCTCACTCGCTTCAACCGCTTCAGGTGGTTGTTGATCAGGTAGAAGGCGACCGCCGCCCCGACCATCCAAACGAACATGAACACGTAAAAGACATTCACGGAGAAGCGAGGCGGTGCGTAGTGCGGTTCCAGTTGGCCGGTCGCGTTCGCCACACACTGATACGTGGAGGTGCCTGCAAGGAGGAGCAATAAAGGCGCAATAGAGAGTAGCGAGCGGACCTTGGATCATCGACAGGATCGAGGGAAAGAGGGCCGCTACCCCGCCGCCCAAAAAGTAGGCGGGCAGGTAAACGGGATCGAACGTCATCATGAAAGGCAGAAAGACGACCGTCGAGCCAATCGCAATCGCTCCCGAGACGCAGATGTAGCCGATGAGGACGTACGAGTGCTCCTTTCCGAACATGACCGCCGTCCAATTCCACCCGAAGATCATCGGGATTTGGACGAGAGCGGCCACCACGATGGCCGCTTGAATTACAACCCCGTGCCGAATGGGGATCTTCCAGATGCGATCCACGATGATGTAGATCCACGGAATGATGCCCGCCGTCTAAACAACAGGAGGAATGATGGGTCGAAAGAAGAGAACCTACTTGGATGGAGATCGTGAGCACTGAGGGCAGATTCCATCCTTCCGGCAAGACTTGAATGAAGATGGAGTTCTCGATGAAGGCGCCGAAGTTGCCCAGCCACGCGGACGAGGCGAACCAGACGACGAGTACGTAGATGAGCGGGTTTGCTCGTGTTTCCAGTGACATCTTGCGGATTGAGAGACGAACGCAATGAGTGCGCAGTCTCTTGTCGAACTAGTGAACAGCAATCAAACACTCTTCACAAGACTGATCGGAAGAAAGTAGTCGCTTTAAGTACACGCATCGTCGACTTCAAAGAGCATTGACTTCCGCCGGCCGTCGTTCAATTCGATTCGTCGAATCGGAAGTCACGACTCGTGGACCGCCCCGCCCGCCCGCCCGCCTCCAGCCAGCTGCAAACAATCGGGGTAAAACTCACGTGTTCGCTCACTTCTTCCCGTTCCCCTTGATTGTTTGCCCTCCTGTTCGCCGCGAGCAAACGAGAGCGAGCGGAGTGGCGGGAAGGCGGGCGGCAGGTGAACGGAGTGACGTCGCCGTTCGCCAAGACGCCCGCCTTTTCAACCGCCGAAGAAGTGCGCCCCGATTGAGAGTGCAAGTGAATAGGAATCGAGAGAAGATTCGATTGGGCGGGTCAAATGCAGAACGACTTAATCGCCCGTCGTTCTCAAAGAGCAAGATTTTTGTCATCGCATTCAAGCCTTTGCTTACTTCTACTTCAAACAGCCAGTAAAGTTCTTTGCATTGCTTCTTCGTTGCATCACCCTCATAAGTTTCGAGTGGCAAGCATAAAGACAGTTGTGATTCAATGATCCACTGCCGCCGAACAAAGCGGAAATCCGCAGCCTTAACTTTAGGATTCGACACAAAACCGCTACTCGGTTCTCTCGAGCGGAATGAACCCAAGGAATTGCTTGCCGTCGTCTAATTATTGTGCTCGTCAAAAATTGAGGCGATTAGATCTACGAAGTTGTAAACCTGTGAACGTGGAAGTATGAAGCAGAACGAAGAAGTGAGTGCGCAGTTGTGATGCTACGGAAACTTGTGCTTTTCATTTGGTTTGTTTCCTCTACGCTGCCTTCCATTGCATTTGAGCGGTTCATAACACGGTGGTCAGTTTGATGCGGGGATGTCCGACGAAGACATGGCATCCAATAAAGACAGAAATGACCAATCGAGTGTCCGTTTTGGCACGCGCTTGGCCGCTGACCAACGGTTCTCCCACGTGGTCTTTATTGTGGTTTCGATTTTCTTTTTCTTGTGCATCCTTGCATTTTCTAATCCAGTTGAAAGCAATGTAACGTTTCTGGAGCGAATTGCCCGCGTTATTCTTCGGTTTATTGCCTTCCTTTTCTGCAGGAGCCAAACATGGCGACCGCGGTGAAGCAAATCGGGCAGGACACCGTGCAGATCGAGTTCCCCGCCCAACTGAACTGCGATGTGGAATACGGGAGCTTCGTTCCGATTGCAACGCCCAAGAATGTCGTTATTTTCTTGACTTACAGTTGTCAGCCCCGCGGTCTACGTTGGACTCCCGGAAATCTCAAGATTCGAGTAGTGGAGTTCAATGAGCACCCGTCCGTCTGTCTGAGCGCGATGTTCGTTCTGAAGCATGCGAGTGGCGGGTTCATCGGAAAAGGTAAGAGAAATCGGCTACTGTTAATCCATAAAGGGATTGGGTTCGAATTACAGGAGTTTTGAGTGGTCCGCTGGAATTCACGCCCGATGCCCCCACTCACTACTTGAGCCGTCCGCCGGGCGATTACGACGACAAAGTGGGCGGCTGTCGTTGCCAAGTGATTCTTTGCTTCCTGCCGGATGCCGTCGAGAATCCCGTGCAGAACCCGGTGCCAAAGGTCGTCGAGGGCGGCCACCTGCACACGAGTTTGGTTAAAATGATGAACGACAAGAAGCTCGGCGACGTACAGTTTGAATGCGAAGGACGGGCCTTCAAGGTGAGTGGTCTTCTTGCAGTTCCCATTTATTCATCGTGGCTTCAGGTGTGCAAACTGTTCCTGCAAGCCCAATCGGACGTGTTTGACGCGATGTTCACCCACGATTCGAAGGAGAAGCAGTCGGGTGTGATCGAAATCAAGGACGCAACGGCGGCGACCGTCGAGCGGCTCGTCCGCTACTTGTACACGGGCCGCGTGGACGGGCCGAAGGACGTGGCCGCCGACCTCCTGCCGCTCGCCGTCAAGTACCAACTGCACGATTTGACTGTAAGCCCTGCTTCCTTCCACTTACACATACTCCCCTTCTCTGCTTGCAGGCGATCTGCGTGAACGCGCTGGACTCCTCGCTGTCCCTCGCGAACATCATCGAGCGCCTCGAGCTGGTCGCCCTCTACGACCACCTGGACGCGTTCAAGCTGCGCGTCCTCACGTTCACCAAGCAGAACTACGAGGCCGTCCGCAAGCTTCCCGAGTGGCCGCCGTTCGTCGCCCGCAACGGCCCGCTCATTTGCGATCTCATGGAGCTGCGTCTCTGAACTGACTGAATCTCTTGCTAATCACTGTAAATTCTTGTCTGTTGAGTTAACCATTGCTGTTATCGTCCACCGCTTTTTATCGCGAACGGCGACTCAACAAAAGCGAATATCCCTCCCCCTAATGCGTGATGATGTCCGTAACGCAAAACGAGTTTCACGCGTCCACGAAACCCACACATAGCAAGTCAATTACGCTGATTACGGAACAGAAAACCGTTTTCCGAAATTCCAACGCGTTCACGAGATATTGCGGGTAAAAGGTCAAAATGTTGCGATTTTTGGCAACACTCGGCCCGGTTTTTCGAGTACTTCGCGTGCTCCAAGTGACGTGAAATTTGGCATGCATGTAAATCTCGACGTCGTATACTCGCTCCATTAAACAGCTTTCCGTAAAAGTGTCGTTGTAGCGAGGGAACGCCGTTCCCGCGTGGGCGGGTTGTAGGGTCGGTTTTTCGCGAGTATCTCCGAAAGTGGGCAGATTCACAAGCCCAAAAACTAAGCGACGTGCACCGGGCAATGGGTAATCAAGTCAAGTATACAGATCAATTGAAATTGAAACCGTTAATATCGAACCGGGGGGTCGAAAGTTTAGCTCTTAAAATTTTTTGCGGTTCGATCAATTTTTCATGCTTTTAACGAGTCCGTTGGCGTATGAAAACGCATCAGACGTGTAGATTGTTTACTCAGCTACTCAATAAAGCAAGAATTGAGCCAATCTGCCGATTTTGAGCGATGCTGCGGCCGTTTTAGTGGAACCCTGTCGAGACCATTTTGCGCCGTGCGGTAGATCGATTCTTCTGTACTTCTTTTGCGGTTTAAGTGCTCAAAAACTGTTCAATAAGCATCAAAAACACTCGCTACACGGTGTCGAGAGTTAAACAACGACGTACGGAAGCAGGGAGCCGCCGGAGGCGGCGCCTATGCTGGTGTTTACACAAAGCGGTGAATCTTTAACAACGTTTGTACTTGGCGAAATAAAATAGCTTGCGCGTCGAGTGAAGGTATCAGTTTCGTAGGTAACGACTTGTACTTTAGTCGAATGTTTTATGGCAAAGAGATCAAAAGTTAACGTTTCTGCAACGGTACTATTGTCAAATCAATGATTGTCGCAGTAAAATGCACTAATCCATTTAGGTTCCATAAGATCTCCGCACAATGGAGATCCTTCGGTCCTATTAACCAGTTCCTGAAAACAAAGAAACGTTGTTAGTAGGTTTTGCAGTCTTACCGTCTTGTTCGCAGTTCTTTTTCCGCTCGTTCAGCGTCTCCATAATGGCCGTCAATTCATTCGTCAGTGTTACTTAAAACACAATTGCTATTGGAATGTCACTTGCTATTTAATGCTTGGTGCTTTTCACTGCAATGTCCAAAATTAACTAACCGAAACTCACTGGCCATTCGGGATCACGAGAAGCGCTTTCTTTGAATGTCTGATTGGCACACATCCGTGCAATCACGTCCTTCTCAGCTGCATTTGCGTCGCCTACAAAAATTCGTGCATAAAAGGAGAGAACCTTGTTTACCGATGATTATCGTCCAGGGCAGAAACCAACTGCCGCTTGCCATTGGATGATCCCAATCAACTGAACAGCGTCATATTTTGTTCGTTACAAATACGCTTACGAAAACCGATCAGCGACTCGCGCGTGAAGCAACTGAACTTAACATCGGGCACAACGCGAAACCTCAACCTTTCGGGTAAATTTGGCACTGCTCGTTCGACGATTTGGTGACGTATATGCTCGTGCAGGTATTCCTGAAATCCAATTGCAACAAATGCCTTTAAACTAGACTAACCACGTCTTTGCGAGTAGTAGAAGCAATGAGGGTCAGAGTAGTCATGTGAAACTCGTACTTTTTGACTTCCAACCGATTCAAATCCTCGACAAACTCCTTTATGCGCTCAAGATAACGCAAAAAGTGAATCAACGCCATTGATTCGCATTCTTTTTCCTACAATCACTTTGAGCATTTAGTACCCTTTGATCATCCTTACGTAAACCCTCTCGCAATCGGGGCGGAAACTTTTGACTATTCGCAAGTCAGAATCATCGAGAATTAAAAGAGGCATCAGCGGAGTGCTTCGGCTCAGCTCTGCTATCATCTCAGCGTATTTCTTGAAGCGTTCTCTATAGTTCACGTCTGTCGTAAAGATCAGCTCAGAGTACTTCCGTTGACGTTCGAGCGATGATTCGTAATCCGCGCATTCCTTCATCTCCGCGACTGCTTTTTGATGTGCAGCTAACAGCACACGAACAACTCGTTTGTCTTGATTGCACGGCCGAAAAGAACACTCCGTGTACGAAAGTTCGTGTCCATCTGTAACACGAAAATTGTAGTAAAAAAGAAGCGCTTGCCTTTTCTTATGATGGTGTTGAATCGTGGGATCCGTTGGCTCACAAGGGGCAAAAGACAACAACGAGGCGGTTGTTCTGCTGGGTGGTACGTCCACTCGCGCCGTTTAACTTCGTCGAAGATCAGTTCCTTCCAATCAGTTGAAAAATTGACCTCTTCCTCTCCAAAGACATATGAAAGCTTCTGAGGAGTAGTCGGAAACACGGGGCGTTTGTTCGTCACGAAAGGTTGTTTGAGCGCAGAAAGGGCGTCAATGCGCCAGTCGGGTTCTGCGACAAGCATTCGGGCGATCAATCTCCGCGCATTCTCGGCTTCAAACAGACATTTCTGGAATTATTCAATTTTCCGACAAACAAACGCGTGATGTTCTCGGTGCTCGTGTTCCGAAGGAAGTGGAAGACGGTTTTCCACGGACGTTCTTCGAATTTTGGCGGATCTACGAAGATCTCCCGCAGAATCTGTTCTTCTTCTTTCATAGGGCCTTGAAGAAAAGAATTGCGAATGTACTCCTCGCACAAGCAGTTGTCTGGAGGTGCTTTGCAGTTTGACGGCCGCTCGGCCGTAAGAAACGACAAAACGCGATCTAAACACGTGCGTTTTTTGGATGTTTGTTTTTGCTCACCGCTGTACGCATTTTGCAATCGGTCGTCCGGAAACAGCACGCTCCAAGATTTTCGCTTTGTTCTGAATCCTTTGAGGTCGAAATAGTCAACAACTTTTCGCAAAAATTTCCCTCTCGGCGGACCAAAACGGCCCACTTGCATCTTCAGTACGCGATCCTCATCGTTGCTGTCGAAAAGTATTTTTCCGCTGACCAGCTCGTAGAAAATACATCCGACCGCCCACATGTCAGCTGAACGAAACGAACTAGAACAAACTGATGGAAGTCGCCGTTTACCTGTTTTTTCGCACTTTTCCCCGAGCAGCAATTCGGGAGCTCGGTAGCAGGCGGCCATAACAGTGGTGCCGCCAGAATCCGTTACGTCGTTAGAGTCTTCCGTCGACATTCCAAAGTCAATCAGTTGCAAGAAGTAGTGATTGTCTAGCGTAATGTTGTCGGGCTTTAAGTCCTATTAAAAATAGCCGGGTCACAGTGAATGATGTTCGACATACACGGTGAATTATTCCATGTTGGTGCAAGTAGGCGACAGCTCTCAACAGCTGCCCCATGATGTAAGAAATTCGTTGAATGTTGAACGGTTTTCCTTCTTGAATTAAAGCTTCGAGGGTTTTGTCCAGCAACCGTGAGACCATGTAGAAATACTGGAAGTCGACTAGTTTGTTCGCGGTAGTGTACACGTGAAAAAGTGGAGCGATCTGAAAAGAAATTGGGGAAATATAAGTAGCCGTTGCTCGGATTTACGTGCGGATGTCCAATAGAACCCAGAAGCATCAATTCGCGGTAAGCGAACTTTAATTTGGTTTCATCGTTTGTGATCCTTGTCCTTTTAATCGCAATGCGACGTTGATCGACAGGATCGTAAGCGAAACTAGAAGAGAAAGCCACTAAAAATGAGCGAGTGAACTTACAACACGACTCCGTACGTTCCTTGGCCCAACGGCTGCACATCTTTGTAGCGTATGGGCACTTCACAGTCTCCTCGTGTGACGTAAGGCTGATTAACTTCAAATAGTGACATGCGGTTATTAATAGCGTTGTTAAAAGCCATTTGCGTCTGAAGTAATCACAAATAACTTCGAGGCGCAGTCGTCAAAACCCTGAAAACAAGCGTTCTTTCAGCACCGTCCGGCAGGTAGTTGTTCTCGTGATAAGATAACGGAATCACACTGAACATGGGGGATGAAAAGCAAAACCAATAAACCCTCACTTCTTCCAACGTTAGTTTGAAAGCGAATGAATCAACAAGGTGCGGCAGTCGACGACTTTTTGAAAGTTACTTTTTACTGTTCTAAAATTTGGGCATTATGCCGAAAATAAGTTCGTTATTTAAAAACCAACGAGCAGATTGCAAGTTGTTTACTCGTACGAAAGAAGAGAGACCCGTAGAAAGAAATGCGAACATAAAAGTTGAGCTCTGTTCTCCGGCATCCTGAGCGACAGCTTGCGGAGAGTCCTTGTTGACGGCAATCGACCAAAAGAGACGGAGGCGAGATCCCGGCAGCTAGTTGTATCGCAGGACGACTGCAATCGATCGAACGATCATCCGCACCGGCCGTCTCCCACTCACCTCGCCGCTCCAACTCGGTCTGCTCCTCTTCGGCCTCCACTTCCTCTTGGGAGGGCGGGGGCGGCGGGCGTTCGGAAGTTTCGAAGAACAACAGCGGGAACATGCCGAACAGGCAGCCGCTCACGAGGCCGAGCACACGGGCGAAGTGTTGAACCCACAGGACGGTCCACGCCTCCTCTTGGCCGGGCAGCAGCTTCGGCTTCCTGAAGAGAGAGAAGTGAGTAAGCGGCCACTCATGATCCTGCTTACTTTACGTGGACGATCGCGAGAGACGTGTAGTAGACGACGGCCAGGCCCGCCCCGTTGGACACGAAGTTGCCGATCGCCGCTCCCGCCATCTGCGAGAGGCCCATTTGAATGCCGAACATCCTGAAGAACGATGCGGACAACAGAAGGAAGAAAAGGACTCACTTGTCGAAGGACTCGCCCGCCACGAGCATCGTGAACATGTCGAAAAAGCCGTACGCGCAGTACGGAAGGTAGTTGATCCACCAGACGCTTCGGAGCTCATCGTAGTGGACGGGGATTTGGATCGGGACCTTCGGCGGCTCGTATTGCAGCGTTTCTGCAATCCAACGGTTGAAAAAGATCAAAAAGAATGCGCCCACTCTTCCGCCCGATGATGTCGTAGATGAGAGACCGCTCGGACGGGCGCAGTCGGTCGAGGAAGGCGGTCACGGACGCCTCGTCCCGCAGGTTCAGGTGCGTGAAGGTGTCCGAAAGCGAGTCGAATTCGTCCGGATTCGTCAGACTGCAACGGGCAATAAGCAACAGAATAAACAAATGTGAACGGATGACCGGACCTCTCCACTCGCTCCATCTTCTCGTGCTGCTGGACGGGCGACCGCTGCAGAAGGCCGGGTACGTGGCGGGTCCGCATCGCCAGTTGGAATGACCGTTGAATGGAGGCGATCTGGACGGGGATCATCGCAAACGGGCAGAAGAGCGATTCAAAGCGAATCCACTGCGAGCTTCGCGCGGGATCTTCCTGAAAACGTCGAAATTGATCGCAAAACATTCAATAGAAAAAACTCACTTCTGTTCGGATAAAAACGCTCCAAATTGATGAGACGAATGGAAAGAACGTTGAGCTACGCCCGCAAGAAATCGATAGCCGAAGGAATTCGGGAAGAATTGAGCAGACGACCCGGACGGCCGAAGAAACCGAAGTAATTCGAAAACAACAACAGACGAGCAGTCGCGGCCGTCTGCCGGCGAGTAAACACTCCTCGCTTTCCCGCTCGCCCGCTCGCTCGGCTTCCCGCCGAAAACGAACGGAAAAAGCGGCTCGCAAAAAAGCGCCCAGTGCATTCCGAACGGCGCCGCTCGCTCTGCTGGGTGTTCTCCAGAAAAAGCGGCATTGCGCACTTTAGAGCAAGCCACCGAAACGGACATCCGCGTTTAGATGAGCGGTGGACGTCATCCTAACAATTCTCAACAAGGGTACTCGGCTTGATGGCATCGCTGAAAGAATTACTCGGCGGTCGCTTTTGACGCACATCAGCAATAAACTTTTTCAGTTTTGGACCGCCCACAGCCACCCGTCTAGCATCAACGACCAGTGCAACAATTGCTCGAGTGAGGAAACGCCCGAATGTCTGGGCGGAATCTTTTGTACTCATTAAGAGCTGAATTCTTTTGTTTTGTATTCGAGACATTAATTAACGAGAAGAGTGCACGTGGGGTTGACAGCACAAATGAGCCTTGTTGCTTCGAATCGCCGAACACTTCGGTCAGCCGTCGAAGTCATCATTCCGCTTTTGAAAAAGGATTCATTCACGCGAGCTGCACGAAAAATGTCAGCGTTCATTCGAGATCCCTCGAATCCGTTCGTCCACAATCCCCACTTTTTTGCCAACCAAACGACCGCTTCGTTCGGCGACTCGACCTTTTCGATCGTTCTTCGAGTGAACCACGTGGCATGTGCAACACTCGGCAGCTTCCTTGCCGTCCTCCTCTTGTACCTCATCTTTTGCCAGTCGCCGAACTACTTGCGGCCGTTCTCCCGGCTGCTTCTCTTCTGCACGTTTGCCGACTGCTGGCTTCTAGTCGTCAACTTCTTCTGCCAACTCGTAAGTTTCAAACCACTTCCTGTTTGAGTGTACTCCTTTGTTCAGAGGGTGCGGGCAGTGGGAGAAGTCCTGCTGCTGTCGCTGACCGGGCCCGCTTCGTTGCTCAACTACCAGGGGCAACGATGCGCGGTGGTCCTTTCGAACATGGGCGCGATGATCGGAATCTTCTTTCTGCCCGCCCAGTACTTCTACCGCTTCCGCTGTCTCTCTTCGTATGTTGCTCAATCAAATGGACGTAAATGCCTGCTTAGGAACGAGACTCCGACCGGACTCCAAACGTTCTCCTACTTCTGCATCCCCATTGTGCAGCTGTTGATCATACTTTTCTTGACCTATTTCGGCTGGTATCCGCTCGACAATCAAGACTACGGACCGCTCTGGTTCGTGGAAGACCCGATCCCAACGTGAGCTCTTAAAATGTTCCCCTGACTAATTACTTCTTTCAGATTGATCGTCGGCAACATGGTGATCAACAAAGGAAATCAAAGAATATGAACGAATTTGCAGAAAACGCCCGCCTTCTTCGCGGAGATCGCGTGCACGAACGTTCTGGTGTGCGCGAGTTACGCGGCGGCCGTCCTGTTCGCCCGACTGACCGTCCGGAAGCTGAAGAAGAAGGCGGGCGAGATGTCCGAGCGGATGAAAGCCCTCCATCGGCAGTTGGCGTGGACGTTGTTTCTTCAAGCAAGCCTTCTTCATTGATCGAACTCATTTATCGTGTTCTAGGCAGTCTCGCCGCTCTTGGCGGCTATTCCGATCGGCATCGTGTGCGTGATGCTGCTGTTCGGGGTGGGGATCGGCGGGCACTTCAACGATCTCGTAATGATGTCCCTCACGTGGGCGCCCATCTTCAACCTCTTCGGGGCCATTTGTTTCATCAAGAACTATCGAGACTTCTGCCTCCGCCGGCTGTTGGCCTGCGGCAAACGAACGTCGATGGTCTCGAGTGTGACCGCTAGCTGAGTGGGCCAATTAGAAGCAGTCATTACGTTTTCTCTGTACATTGCGTGCCACCCAATAAAGCAACATTCGAGAAAGGGCTCACCACTTGATTAACTCTATTTTGTGTCAGTTGTTTATCTCCCTGTACAAACCGGGATCTCGCGTGACGAACGGAGTGCTTTCAAGATCCTTGGAGTACAACGCGGACGACTTGGATACAAATTGAGGTCGTAAACAGAAGTGGGATTGACGGAAGGCCGCTAAAGGAAATAGTCGAAAGTGGAAACAAACAGAAAGAAAGAACGAGAACGGCGGACATCGCGCGATTCATTTGTTCTTCAAAGCACTGCGTTGAGCAACTTCCTCGGACCAGCGCTTTGACGTCTCCATCATCTGTGTGCATTAAAGAAGGTTGTTCCGTTTCGTCCAATTGGCTCTTGTGCCTGTAGTTTAAAGCCAATTCATTCCGCGACTTTATTCGACTTCTGAAAGCGAGCGGCTGTTCGCGGAATCCGAAACGACCGTCGACCTTTGCGACGGCCGGTCGGCTCATTTCCGGGTTTATTTTGAGGAAGCTGGTGACTTCTGGACGTCGAATTATTCCACTCATTTTGCGCGCTTCTCAGTATTTTATTCCACCAACTCGCATCTTCTTCCGTTTGTGGTTAATTAATCCAAACGCCTGTCTGAAGTGCAACATGAGGCAGACTGCCCGG